>WYDI02024497.1:0-33456 GCA_009867235.2 Psittacus erithacus | reverse complement strand
AAGCAGTAGCTACAAACATTGGTATTATCAGTACTGTTCTCAGGCTGAAAGTTAGAAACACAGCGCTGCACCAGCCATTAAGGAGAAAAAATGACTGCTACTGCTGAACCCATGACAAGGGAGATTTTAGCTGCTTTCTTATTTATTATTTATTTTTACAACTGGAACCAGCTTCGTTGTGTTACTGAAATGAAAGATGCACAATGGCCCATTTTCATTACTAACATAATATTGTCATTATAAAATAAAATGTAAAAAGGAAAATACTGTGACAACATGTTGGTTTGTTGTTTTTTTTTTGGTAATGGGTTTTCAATTAATTTTAACATTCTAATTTTGGATGACTTGCAAAGAATGCTAAGGAAAGCTGATTGTGTTGGATGGGTCAAGGTGCATTCACAGTTGCTTTAAAAATTGCAGCGTCAGGAACAGAAAAGAAAGGGGAAGACTTGTGAAGTGTAAAGCTTCAAGGTATTTGGCTTACTGAAGAGAACTAAACAGTTTACAGCAAGAAAGCCGAAGGAAGCAGAAATCAAGTTTTTAGTATATTAATTGCTAGGGTGTTCAGTAGTGTTTGTTTTGCTCACTGTTTTCTGAGCACTTTACAGGATTGCAGGTCTCAATACCTATTTAATATCAGTAAGACACCATTATCTCAAAAGCATGGGAGGATTCAAATGAGGGCTGCTATCTGCAGAAACTGCTTTTGGGTCAATGTCATAAATAATATTTGATTTTTATCAATAACTCAGCTGATGACTGAAATAATTTACAAGGGACAAAGTATCTGGTATTAAAGTGGTTATTAGAAGACATCCTACCTCTAATGCAGTGCTGCTTCTGAGGTCTGAGCGGTCCCCTGTGTCCCTGGGGGATGCTTTAGGGAGGGCAGAGGGGTGCATGCTGTGTGGACCCCAGGGACTGGGGGATCACTGCAGGGCTTCCTGTGGCAAGAGCATAGCAGGGAGGGGAGCATTCAAGTGTGGCTCAGAAATGCTAATACTCTGAATAAAAACAGAACAAAACACATTTTTAAGTTATCTTTTTATTGCATGTTTTGGAAGCCAGCATTAACTGGCCTGTGTCAGTGGAGGAGAGTGGGAAGAGCTGGCATCACAGGTGTCTGTAATTCAGGAGCACTTAGGTCCCAAGGTATGACTGCTAGCACAAGCCAGCCTCTGCCGTTAAAAAGCCATTTTACAAGCAACTGCATCCATAACAAAGCCTCATGTTTCTTCTAATGCAGCCATGCAGAGTCCAAGGATCGTCATTCACTGCAAAATTCAGTGTCTCTTCCCCATCTCTCTTCCCTGTAGTTGTCATCCACCTAACTGGAGAAAGGCAGTTTAAGCTTTCCCTTATCTTTTATTCACTATTTATTAGACATGGCCCTCTCTTACAAGACAGGTGATTTGTAATCACGGCAGTCTGTATGTATACCTGATCTTAGTGCCTGTCAGAGGAAAGAAATGAGGTGAAAGGTGTCCAGGAAGCATTTAAATTATCTGGCAAGAAAGACTTAGAGTAGTAAAAGAGTCTAGAAGCATCTAGAAAGAAAAAATAGTGGTTTGTTTGGGTTTTTTTCTAAATACAGCTGCTAACTGAAAAAAAATAATCGTTTGTCTTGCATACCTTGCGGCTCATTTAAAACCAGTTCCCAACTGAAAAAAAATTTAAGTTGACCAACAGAAAAAAAAAAAAGAAAAAAAGAAAAAATTGGAATTAAAATATTTTTGAGCTTTCTTTAGATGGAAATCTGGGGTTATGTCCATTCTGGATGCACCATGAACAGAGACGGATGGCCCAGGCCAAGCCTCAGCCTTGGTGGTAGCACTCAAACTTCACAGCTGATACTGGAGTATCCCATTTGCAGCATAGATTCATGTCTGCAAGGCTGAGATGCTTCCCAATGAGAAAATTCAGCCAATAAAACCATCTGGCATATCCTCCGTGATTGCTGGCAAAACCCAGTGTAATACAACAAAAACTTTAAAACTTTGGGGGGATAAAACACCCCAACTCACAAAATCTCGTTGAAAAAGAGGAGCTGAAGCTTCCCATGACTGCCTTTGGGCATGGCCGGCTGCGGTTGCTTCCAATAAACCACGGCTGAAGTTTCCCAGGGCGGAGGCTGTGAATTTGGAAGCAGCAGAGATCTGAGCTCCGGAGAGCAAATGTGGGGGCTGGGGCTGCCTCCCCCAGGCATGACACATACTTGCTCCAGGGCCAGGTTTCCATGAGCTAGGATGGGGGGTGGATTTATTTGGTGGAAAAACCCACACGTTTCCCTCTGCCCTGGGACCCAGTGTGTTCCCAGTAGCAGCTTGGTGAGGTGACACTGTCCCTCAGGCATCCTGTCTCCTCCTATGGCCAGGGTTGCCACCCCGGCAGGATCGAGCAGCCTTTGGGGTGGCCTTAGGGAGTATGCATAAGTGCAAGAGTGGCCACATGAGGACAAGCATTTGGGCAGGTGTATGGATGCTGAACTTTTGGTGTGCATGCACAGCAATGGGTACACATGCATAACAACACACATGCAGGCAAATTTTAAAGACAATCTGCAAATAAATGCTCTAAAATGTCATTTAAATATATTTTTGAGGAAAGCTTACCAGCAAATGGGATTCACTGAGCCATTTCAAATGTCACAAACACCCTACCCAGTGGTCTGCAGTGCTCAGCAGCCTCTGTGCCAGCTGGCGGGGAGGGAGCAGCTCTATCACACTGCTTCCCATTCTGCAGCTCTTGCTTCAAGGCCTTAGCCTGAATAAAGTGTAGAAATCATGTGTGACGTATTTCCATATGCTTCACCTTCTCTCCCAGTACACATGCAGCAAAATGCCAAGGTTACCAATCAGATCCAGCTGTGTGCAAGGATTCTTATCCACAAGGTGCCTTGGGAACTGAGAAAAGACTGATAACATTTATGCTTTCTGCCAGTGCTGGGGTGCTGAGGGCAGTGCTGGGCTCTGCAGCCCTCCTGCCTCCCTAGGGCTGGGCTGCCTGTGCTGAAGGCTGCTCTGATATGGTGCCACTGCAACCTGGGCTCAGCCTGTGGGGAGAAGCTGGGGACGAGCAACACCTGGGAGAAATACTGCTGTAGAACCACCTCTGCTGCTTAGGAAACGCATTTAAGCTCAGGTCCTCAGCCTTGTTTGACCTCTTTTGGCTGATCTGGGATGTTTCTGGTGGATCCCCTCTGCTCTCCTTGCTCAGGGACTGGTACACGGTACCCTACATGGTGAGGTCCCTGCCTACCTTTGCTGTTGTCCTAACCTCTTCTTCCCAGCCCGCTCCTGCTGGCAGATCCCCTGGTCTTTTTTTATTTGTGGTGATGAGGACTGAACAGCAGTCTAAAAAGCTAGCAAATGCAGATTAAAAATGTAAAAGTACTCCATGGTAAAGTGAAATGTGTTTGATGCTCCTGTGTGGACCACATCACCTGTTAGTGTTTAAATTGCATCTCTCTGTGGACTATATTTTTAGGGCTGTGTTCTAGCACTGAAAGTCACATCAGTATGGCCAAGCATATAAACCCTGGGACATTCTCTTTTGGAAATAAAATAAGGAAGCAAGTACAGGGAACACGAATTAAAAAGCCATGCTGCTATTCATAGATACTTTTAAAATTATTTTGACTTTGGCAGGCAGTTTTTGTGGCTGTGTTTTACCTCATGTTTAATTGTAGCTGTTGGTCAGGGCACAGATGCTCAGAGATGTTATCTCTGGGAAAGGGTTGCAAAATGGGTGTAGTTCCATCAGGATGGAGGAAAAAAATTGCTTAATTGCACCCTTGATGTCCCTGATGACTGTGTTTCAGCAGCCCGTCTTCTGGCTCCCTGTGTATGGGGTGGTAAATAAGGACTCTGCAGAAGGGCAAATACAGCAGGAATTACACAGCCCAGAGACTACGCGAATGGTTGTGGAGAGGAGCTCTGTGACTCCTGTGCTCTAGAAACCCTCAGAGGCCCTTCTATTCCCCATAAGTTGTCTGTCACAGGGACTAAGAGTTTAAACTTATGACTCTGCGGAAAGCAGTTTGGATCAGGCATGACAGAGATGGGAAGTTACCAGCAAATCCTTTGCTGGGGTACAGGCACAGGATACTTCAGCTAGGTGCAAAAACCTTGTCCCTAGCATCCTAGAATTTGGATTCCTACCATCCTAGGGTTTCTTATCTTCCCACCACAATGAACTACTTTAACTAAATCAGCAAGCTGAAGGTTGGATGACATCGTATTGTTATGCATCATAACGTTGAGTTTATGGGGTTTTTGGGGACTTTTTTGGCATCTTTATTGTTGGCTCTGAACTTGTGATGTGCCCCTGCTCTGCTGGTATATCTCTTTTACAGCCTGTGGAGAGTGGTGGATGATTAAACACTGGCAGCCTAAGCCCCAGCTGTGGCTGAACCTGGAGAGACGCTATTGAGCTCAGCAAATTTCTGTGAATTAAAATGCCATCCTGACAGCCTTGAGAGTGATTTGAGATTGTTCCCTGAGTTTTCATTGTCTTTGTCCCTGTGCGGCTGTGTCAAGGTCTCCTGTAGTAATATAAACCTTATGAAGTCCCATCCAGAGGCTGTGGAATGTTCCTAGACCTTGCTGATGCTCTGCATGCTGTGGAAAGCAGGTTATGCAATATGATGGTTAGGCACAAAGACTATGTGACTCATGCATAGATAGAGCTTTTGTGAGAGCTGGCATGCAGATGTGAGCAAGCAATGTAGGTGTACATGAAGATTTGGATATGCTTGTAAAACTTGCATCCCTGTACTCCTTTAGTGTATGCCTCTGCATTCATACCCTTGTGTTTGTATCCATCTGTCTCTCTGTGTACATATGCGGATGCCAGTTTGTGCATGCACTAATGTTGTCCAAAAAGCGCATTCATGCCCAGTTTGCAGTAAACCAATTCCACACTCTTGGAAGTGATACTGAGTTGATTCAGGCTGGGGCGCTTGGTGGACTGTTACACCAATCAAGTCCATGAACACAGACCCTCTTTGTTTCATTTATACACAAAAGTTACAAGGTGGTACACTCCCAGTTACAGTAATTGGTTGTAATCTACATGTAATTATAATACCTGCCGTGTCATTCCTTCTAATCACCACCCATGCTCAGAGGAGGGGTTTTCACCTGGCCCAGGGTCTTTTTGACCTTTGTTGTGATTTTAAGTATTATAATGAAGGTAGTTCACTTTAGGACACCTTAAAAGTTAGCTCTTTTGCCAAGTTAAGTAACCGAATTGTCACTTTGCCAAGCTGTCAGATAACTCATCCTTTAATGCTACCAATCCTGATTGTTCTTTGGTCCTTCAAACACAACCAATACCATCAGCATATCATGGAAAGCCAGGCATGAATTCATTGATATGATTTCAGCCCTGTTTCAAGTGTGGTATGAATCTTGCAGCTGGCACGGCTGGGTGGAGGAGGCTGCAGAGGCGGCATGAGCTCTGCATGCTGTTGAACTTATCCCACATTAGAAGGCAGTGGAGGACAGTGGGCGGCATGTCACAGCCTGGACTCTGTTACGTATTTCCTGCGCACTCTTTGCATGCAGGGCTGGAAGACTGGGCTTTGTTGGGCAGTACTGTGTTTACACAGAGCTGCCTACAAGGAGGATAGTGCCAGGGCAGCAGGGAACTGCCTGCTTGCCAACGCAGGTACAGTTGGAACACATCAGCTGAGATATAAACAGACCTGGAGATCAGTGGTTCCCTGGGTAAAATTTAGCAGCATGGCAAATTTCCTCATATGGATGGCTTTACCAAAAGCGAGGAAATGCTTAAAATAAAGAAAAACCCCAACCCAACTTCCCGCATCCCAAAGAAAACCCCAAGACTCCTGCCCCTCCCTCTGTCGTGGTTTAAGCCCACACAGTAACTCAGAACCAAGCATCTGCTCACTCACTCCCTACTTTCTTCCCTCCCACCACTCCCAGTGGGATGGGGAAGAGAATCAAAAGAATGTAAATCCCACTGGTTGAGATAAGAACAGCCCAGTAACTAAAGTATAATGCGAAACTACTACTACTGCTATCACTAATGATAATAACGATAAGGGAAATAACAAGAGGGCAGAATATAAAACTAAAAGGGGAAAAGAACACAACGAACACAAGTGATGCACAATGCAACTGCGCACCACCTGCCGCCGACTGATACCCAGCCCAACCTAAGCAGCGATCTGGGCTTTCCAGGTAACTCCCTCCAGTTTATGTATTGGGCATGACACGCTGTGGTATGGAATACCCCTTTGGCCAGTTTGGGTCAGGTGTCTTGTCTTTTGCTTCCTCCCAGCTTCTTGTGCCTTTCCTCACTCTCACAGCATTAAGGAACTTAAAGTCCTTAATTGCGGTAACCATTACTTAGCAACAACTAAAACGCTGGGGTGTTGTCAGCACTGTTCTCAGAGTAAAGCAGAAAACACAGCACTGTACCAGCTGCTAAAGAGAAAAATGACTGCTACTGCTGAACCCAGGAGACCCTCCCTTCTCCAGAGCCCGCGCACTGGCCCATTTAATGCCTGAACCTTCAGCTCCTGAACCACTGCTGAGCATGTTTGTAAACAGGATCTATGTGTGTGGGACTGTTTGCGGAGAGTATTTGCTCGTGACCACTCTGCTGTGTGTTGAAAATTGTTGCTAAACACCCTCCAAAACTGCAGCACCTCCCTGTAAGTGGATAAAATGCTCCTTGCTGGGGGAAGGGGCAGCATATACTTGCAGACTTTGCTGGGAAGCAAACACTATCTGAGGATAATTGCTGGGAAACAGCAGTGAAAAGCGGCTGCTGAGAAACCCTACTCCTCAGCTTCGAAACCATTTCAAGCAAAGGACCGGGCTTCCGCCCAGGCAGCGCGTACCTTTCGCACCTTCCCGCGGCGGGGGGCGGCCCGTGACGCCGGGCAGCACGGCGCGACTTTGCACGTCAGCTGGCGCCCGTGGTGCGCAGACGCAAACAGCTCCTGGCCGAAAGTCAGTGGGGCGGGGTAGAAACGTTTAAACGTTTGCTGACGTAGGGCGGTTGTGGCTCGACCAAGGAGAAGGGGGGTGTGTAGTTCCTGCCTTCCCCTTCCCCAGGCGTCTGACTTCCCAGAAGAAGCAGGGAGTTTGAACTCCGCCGTGTCCAGGGGATGTTGTGCTGTTTTTCCAGCCAAGAAGGTAACTGTTTTGTTTTCTTTGTTTGTATGTGGCAAAAGGCATAGAATTTACTTCATGGAAATGAAATACATCTAAATCAATGAAAGAGGGTATTTATTTCCTGCTGGCTGAGGAGAAACCATCCATAAAATGGTCCTTGGCTTTCCTGAGGGTAAATCCATGTGAATTCATACTTTGCCTTTATACCTTTGGACTTCTCTCTCCCTTTTTCGATTGGCTTAGATAACTTATTTCCAGTTCAGCTTGTCAGACAGTGACTCCCGGAAGTGCTCATCACTTGGACCAGCCTTTGCAGTCAGGAGAATGGGTATTGGAGTTCAGCTCTTGTAGATGCTAGATAGATAGAAAAAGATCAGGTCCTACCTGGCTAACCTCTTAATGTCATGAAAAGCTTAAGAAAGGCTTCTAGTCAGGTAGGCTCTCCTAATTGCCTGTGGAAGCAGGAGGGTTTAATGCTGGTTTTCTGTCTCATTCCAGATATAAGACTGGGGACTCTCCAGGACTGTGTGTGTGTCTGCCATCCAAAACTGAAGGGGAATGCCCGGCTCTGCCTGTCTGCTGCGTTCTCCACCTGAAAACATCACTGAGGGATGATTTATTAGGTAACCAGTAATAAGTCTGAAATAGCATTTATAGCAAGAAAACAGTGGGTTTTCCCACATCCCTTCACCCAGGCACTCCAAGGGATGTCTGCTTGGGCTGCAATTAATGCTGAGACCAGACAAGCAAAAATGATGAGTTCTTATTTCTGGGTTAGTGCTAAAGTGATGCTTCTCACCAAGATACAGCTGTCTTGGCTGGCATTTAGCATTGCTGTCCTTAGTTGCCTCTCACATAGACCTACAAGACATCAAATGTAAATGGTGAGATTTCGCAGTCTAATAAAACAAACTTTTCTGTTTACTAATTAGTTGGAGTCCACGAAGCCCTTGAAATAGCAGCCTGTCCTACGCAGTGTGCTTCTTCAGCCAAATCCAGAGCATCCACCATGATGAAAGGACTGAATATTGCACCAGTCCCATCCTTCAGTGGGATGCCTGGGCTCAGGTGAGGAATGTCAGAGGTACAGAGCCCTCCTTCTGACTACCATGGAGCCTACGGCTCACAGCCAGCAGGAGTCATCGATTCCTTCCAGCACAGAAACAGCAGAAGACCTTGCCTTCAAGTTAAATGCTGCTGTGAGGGACAGTAATATAAAAGATGTGCTGGAGCTGCTGGAAAAAGGGGCAGATGTGAACTCCAAAGCAGAAAGTGGCTGGACACCACTGCAGAGTGCCGTGCAAGCTAATGAAGAAGACCTGGTCCGGCTTCTGCTGTCCAAGGGTGCTTGTCCACATGCCAGGAAGGACAATGGTGGCACTGCATTTACTGAGGCAGCAATAGCAGGAAATGTGAATATACTGGAGCTACTCCTTGATTATGGGTTAAATATTAATGACTATGATGACAACGGCTTCACAGCTTTCATGGAGGCTGCATGGTATGGGAACGAAGAAGCTTTGAAATTCCTATATAGCAAAGGAGCAAATGTGAATTTGAGAAGAGTAGTTAGTGAAGAGAAAGAGAAACTGCATAAAGGAGGGGTGACAGCACTGATGGATGCTTGTAGGAAGGGCCACTTCTCAGTTGTAAAAACTCTTGTCCAAGAAATGGGGGCTGACATAAACATTTGTGACAACAAAGAGAGGAATGCCTTGATCCATGCTCTCAAGGAGGGTTGTGCCAAGGAAAGATACAAGTCAGCTGTCTCCATTGGCCATTTCCTGCTGGATCATGGTGTTGATGTGAACAGCAAAGATGAATGTGGGAAAACTGCCCTCATCCTAGCTGTTGAAATGCAGAGCCCAGATTTGGTGAAAGCATTATTGGAGAAGGGCGAAATAGATATCGATGATGCAGATGAGGAGGGCAACACAGCACTGATGGTGGCTGTCGAGAAAAATGATTACACTATGGCAAAGTTGCTGTGTGAAAAAGGAGCAAGAACTGATGTTGGGGACCTTATTGCTGTTGCGAATAGGAACCGTGCTCATAACATGGCACGTCTTCTTCGCCAGTATAATGCCAAGTTTGTTCCACAAGCCTTCAAAGACTGGGAGCCAAAAAGCAAATGCTGGAGGGATCAGCTGAAAAAGCTATATAAAATATATCGCCCTATGATTGGCAAACTGAAGACGTTTCAGTATATCCAGCAGAGAATTCAGAACACTTCTCAAGGTGGCATCTACCTGGGGCTCCATAGTGGGACAGAGGTAGCAGTGAAAATAAGCCGCAGTACAGAGGGTGACAAAGAGAAAAGGTTCTTTGAACAATGTAATAACTGTGAACATCTACTGAAGCTCTTCCAATTTGAGAAAGCAAAAGGCTACATGTACTTATGCTTCCCCCTTTGGGAGAAAAATCTTGAACAACACCTGCAGGAGCCAGAAGGCCAAATGGATTGTAAAGGTGCTCTGAGGATGATCTTCCAGTCAGTGAGAGAGCTGCACTCCCTTGGATTTGCTCACCAGGATCTGCATCCCAGCAACTTTTTGATAGGTTATCCTTTGCTTTCTCAGTGTTTTCATTTTGCTTTCTTGATTTCTGTAGTTTAGAGAAGATGCTTCATAGCTGTCTGTAAAAAAACAGATGTCTTCATGCAGAATTGGGTGTCTGTGGCATTAGATCTTCTCTTTGAGTGAGTATAGATATGTTTGCAGACAACCAAAGAATAAACAGAACGACTTAACGTCTCAAGAGATCTGTCCTCCTTTCCAGACCTTTGGAGTCAGATTAACCCACAGCAGATCTCTTCAGAGAACTGTTTTCTAAAGAAGGGGCCACCCAGAAGTCAGTGACAGACTGTTACATTTTCTGTCATCAACATTTCCCCAATAAACTTTGTTTATTAACAATTTCTCTTATTTCCTCAGATTTAGGTGGCAAAATTTGCCTTGCAGACTTTGATAATAAAAGGAAGTTGATTGAAGGCAAACAAGAACTTGTAAACTCAGATTTAGAGGTAACTTCTCTGCAAATCAATGAATGGTTTAAAATGTCAGGTATTCTCCGATATTTTCTGTAGCTGTGAATCCTAGGGGGAAGCCTTTCTGCATCCTTAATTAGAAAACACTTTGATTTCTGGGAAAGCCCAAAGCACTGCATGAGTATGATAGTGGCTAGGATGCAAGGCTATAGCTGGTGCTGGGATATCCAGAGAACCCTGTGAATATGATTATGGTGCCTGTCTCCTCTGTCTTTATGCAATACAGCTTCAAAGTTTGTGTTTCTGTGTATTTGCATACTTCTGCACATCTGTAGGTGCATGTGTGTGTTCACATATGCAGTCTGCTTATTTAGGAATAATAGTCCTTTTCCATTTGGTAAGAAGTTTCATGCACCTGGCATGTGAGCAGTGATGTGTTTCTTTGCAGGTCCTCAGCAGTATTGTGCTGTATGTTTTAACAGGGGGTAGGAAACCCCTTCAGCAAGTCAGTGCCGAAGATTTAGTTGCTGATTGCCCAGATTACAAGGAGGCTCTGGATCTTGTAAGTAGCCTGGTGTCTCATGATGAACGAGGCTTGGAAGGTTTGAGCAAACATCCCTATTTCTGGAGCAAACAGATGTAAGTCCTGGGAGTACAAAGCAAAAGTTTTTGGTAGGAATTTGCCTGTAGTGCTGGGAACAGCAATGTCCTGTTGCAGCTAATGAGTCGTCTAATTCCACAGCAGATTCAATTTCCTGAAGACTGTATGGAATAAAATCAAAGATCTCCACAATCAGAAAGCTGTCTTTGAAGCTCCTAATGCTACTGAAAGTTTTCCTTACCCATGGTGGACCAAGGAAGTAATCCTTTTCTCTTTGAATTAGTACAAGGTTTGGGGGAAACATTTAGGCAGAAGCTTTTCCTGAGGGTTTCACAGGCCCCATTTGAAACTTTAAGGGGAAAAAGTAGCTTCAAAAGTAGCAAATACAGATAACTGAGGGAACCAAGTAAACTTAAGCCACATGATCGGAGTACCCAAGACTAAAAGCATTGGTGGTAAAGGGAGCTCTGTTGACTGGTTGGATGGTCATTATAGAATTAGCTGGCAGACCTTCAAGGGTGTCTGTTGGTGCCCTCTGGCCCTTGTTGCCAGCAAATTCCTGGCAAATATGTTTTGTTAGATTGGCTCAAAAGCAGTGAGACCAGGCCTGTTTTTGCAGGGAGCATCTTAGCAAGACATGCCACACTGTTTCAGATATGATAATCTTGGCTCAGTACAGCAGGCCATGTGGTCCTGTCACCAGTGCCACAACTGGATCAAGACCCCCAAGTCTCCCCCTGCCTTCCAGGCATGCATGAAAATCTCCTGTTCCATGTCGACATCTGAGTGCAAATGCCATAGATAGGAAACAGCAGAATCAGGGGATCTGTGTGGTACATGCCTTGCAGAGTAAACTCTTCTGCTTATGTTGGGGAATATGCTTTTAAGAGTCACAAGATTTACTCATGCAAGATGATGTCTTTGCAGAAAGGCAGTAGGTGTGGTGACTGGAGGTAGATGTGCTGCTTTTGTGGTGTGTGAAAGGCAGAGAATCATCTATGTGCTTTTTTTTTTCAGATTAACAAAGATGTTCTGAACATGATGGAAAATCCCAAGAAAGGAAGATCATTCAAATACAGAAACAACGTCACTGACCTACTGAGGTTCATCAGAAACCTGGATGAACATCCAGATATCAGGTACACGTTTACGTCTTTGTCCCTGCCACAGTTGCATTGCAGGGAGCATCTGGGTATCTGGAAATGTCAGTGAGTTTGAGGAAAAAAAATCTTCAGATGGTTTTCTGGAAGGGAGAACACCACTGGGATGTGGGAGAAAGTCCATTAAAGCTCATCTTATTAGAAGAGTTATCTCTTCTGGCAGCACAATAGTGTGTGAAAGATTATGTGTCATGGCTGCAAGCAATCTGGAGTCAGTCTTCAATATCACCTTCCAGAGGGTAAGAAAAGGAACTTAGATCATCTCCCACAGATGAACATCCTCAGCCAGAGCCTTGTGTTCCAGAAGGCTGGCAGCAGCTTCAGAGAGTTGATGGCACTCCCTCTGCGCCTTTGCCTTTGCAGAGCAGGCTGTGGGGTGGAGAGGTGTCTGTAATAACTAAGGCAGATCATGCCTCTGCAGCAGAGGACACTGTGAATGTGTCTTCTGGGCTGTTATTTTTGCTGCAGGCTGGTGTTTCTTGCCATAACTCCAGAAAGGTTTTTAGATCGCTCTTAAATATTTGTATGTTCCTTTATACCTTTTAAAAGCCTTCTTATGAACCTTGCTAGTATTCCAAAGTGCTGATGTTTCCTGTGCTGAAGTGCATTGAGATATAGATCACATAACAGCACGGGTCCTGTTAGAAGATCCTGTTAGGAGGTCTTGACTCCTAAAAAGCTGCTAGTCTCTAACGCTCTATAGTCATGGGCACTTATGCGTGAGGTTAGAGGTGGTGTTTGCCCCTAGTGATGGTTTCACTGGGGCTGGTAGCCAGCACTGCTCTTCAGTGAAGATGCAGGTAGGATTAGGCAGGTGGAGGTGCTGGAGGAATAGCGAAAAAATGGATTGAGTAGCTTAGGGAAGGTATAGGAAAGTTGCAGCTCAAGTATTTATAGGAAACCTTCCTGTGTTATTAGAAAGCCTCTGGAATGTTGTGAGGTTTTGAGTTGGTGGTTTTTGGCTGGGTTTTTTTTTTGGTGGTTTGGTTTCTGTTTTTGTTTTCTCAGCAAGGGAGGAGCCAGGGTATCCTGGATATTTGAGTCTTTAGGCAAGCTTTAAAAATCCTTTTTGTGTTTGTTCTCTTTCAGGATCAGCAACAAAATAGGAGACCATGCTGAATATTTCTTGAAGCTTTTTCCAGCACTTACCATTTATGTGTACAACAGTTTACGCCAGAATCCTGAATACAGTCACTTTGCAGACATTCAATACCCTTTTCTGTAGGATGTCATTGCCTCCTGTCCCATGTCCAGTCTCACCATCACTGCCTCATTTTATGCCCTATTTCTTCATCTGCAAAAGAGTTGAAGAAAGTGGGTAAGGAGATGGGAGAGAGCACATGCAGGGACAGAACATGGAGAACTTAAGCTAAGAAACTAAAGGTGCTTTGGAAGTGCTTGGTGTAACAGGCTTTGGAGAGGAACCAAGTTGAGTGCCACCCCAGGTCCCCCTTGACTACTCCATCCCTCTGGGCTTATCTGCATCTTTAAGGTACAGATCAAGGCCCTGATCCTTATGGAGAGCAGGGAGATGTGGGACAGCCCCCATAAACCTGATACATTTGGGAGGCAAGAGAAGAGCTCAGGCATTACCAGATGACATTGGACTCTGCTAAAGGAAAAAGAGTTCAAGCTCCTTGCTAGGGCAAATATTTCCTACAGCTTGTACTAATGAGCTGCTCATCTGACCCTAGAAAGACAAGAATCCTCTCTTTTCAGTCTTTCTGAAACACAGCAGCCAGAAAATAAGATGCCTAGGCAATGGCTCATTATTTGTCTGATCTGTTAAAGGCACACTCAGGCCAGCCTGCTGGAACCTGAAGGACTTCTTTTGGGAAACACAAGAGCTGTTTCCACAAGGAATGGGTGCAAGGAGCGCAATTCCACAAAACTGCTACTGTTCCTGACTCACGTGAAGAAGGCCACTGACATCAAAGGGACTGCAGGGGCCAGTTCCTCCTGGAAAGAACAAGCTCTATTGTGGCAGGCTGCATCTGCAAGGCTTAAGCACTTCCTGTCTCCAGTGCCACTGTTGGGGTATTACCATCCTGGCAGACTTGGCTCCGTTGCACAGCGCTGGTGCCCATACAGCTGCAGCATGCAGCCAGCTCAGAGGTCTGGTATTGGAGGCTCGTGGCACAAACCCATTGCTGAAATCCTACAGCTTGCAATGTGTGTCTGATTGTCCAAGGGCTTGCTTGTTTCTCCACTAATGCTCTGATTTGCACAGTGATTACATGTTGCATATGGAAATGTTTCTCAGCTGTTGAAAAGGTTTTTAATTTTTTTCAAACTGAGATTGTTATTCTTTCAATTAGCCTGTGGAGAACCAAATTTGGAATAAACTTGCCTGGAAAACTGACTGTACACTCATTTATGAATGAGGTTCTCGCATCCCCTCTGCGCAGAAAGAGATAGTCTGCAGCACTGTAAGATGCTCAGAAGGCTGGGATTTTTTGCCTCCCTATGGAGGTGCCTTTTGGTTGCTTAGGTAAGATGGTGGATGGTTTTGTCACTGTTAGATGAATTGCTTCTGGCCTATATGGGTATTTGATGGGAAAAGATGTTGGGAAGCACTGAAGGCTTCCCATCCTCAGAAGTGAGCTGTTTCCTGTGAAATAACAGGCTGAATGGTGGGGATTTTTTGCATTGTTTTTGTGGAGTGAGGGTCAGGATTTCATGGATGAGTTGAGGTGTGAAGATTAGCATCAATGCTTGCATGTATGTGTTTGCATACATGTAAAACTCTGGGAGTGGATGTGTTTGACCCATCTCCTCTACAAATGAATGGCTGCCCAGAATGTATCATTGAGCCTACACATCTCTTTTAGCTGTGCATGATTATAGATGTATTTACCTGCAAACTAGGAGGCATTGCTGTGCCTGAATTGGGTTGCAGACTGCCATACATATGCTCATGGCTGGTAAGGTCCATGTGCCAGCCTACATCAGTGGTCCTGGCTCAGAGCAAAAGGTCTTTCTGATGGTCTTGGGAACCTTTTAAAAAAGTACATGAATGTAACAACAGGAAAGCTTGACTGTGCTACTGATGAGATGCTGATAGAGAAAATGCAACCAGGAGAATATTGACTGCTCTTATGTCAATATTTTTATCTTTTCCATTCTTCCTTGCTCATTTTTTTCTTGCTGATTGTCTCTTCTTATGGTCAGAAAGCAGGAGAACACATAGAGATGTGTGTCCAGGTCTCAGCAGTGTTGGGAGCAGGGATACTATATGGAGCACCATGCCACCATGCGTATGTGGCTCCATGCCACAGCAGCACGTTTCTGCTCTTGCATAAGGAGAGGTGGGGTGATGGGCTGGGCTTCTTCAGCCTCTTGTAAAGCTCCACATTTCTGGCTTGCTTTGACCTTTGCATCTTCTTGCATTTCTTGGCTGTTTTGCTAAAGGGCTGTGACTTGGCAGCCTTAAAAGGCTGTGGAAAAGCCTTCCTGAAAGCAGAGAGCTCTCAAGGATGTCCAAACCAGAGCAATGATCAAACCCATGGAGGCTGTGACCTGTCTCTCTGGGGAAGTCAGGCTGCTGGGAAGAATGTCCAGGAAAGGCTTGTGTGATCTGCAGGCCTGTGTCCTGCCTTCCGAGAAGTCAGAGGTGCCAGGAGGCTGCTGTTAGAAGGGAAACTTGATCCATACACAGTGTCTGCAAAGCTTGCTCACAGAGCATCAGCCTACATGAAGAGGGGGGCATGAGGGACAGGAACCAGTGCTGGGGAGAGCACCAAGCCCTGCAAGGCTGCCTCTCCTCCTTGCAGGATCAGGGAGGATGGGTGAGTGCTCAGTCAGAGGCCAGGCAGGATGGAAATCCAGTGGCAAGGTCAGCTGGACAGTATTGAAACTGGGTAGTATGGCAGTGTCTGAGAGTGCAGCCTGGGGATAAAGGTGTCCTGGGGAGCTGGGAGCAGAGCCAGCTGCCGCAGTTAATGCTGCTTGATGTGCTGATGGCTGTCAGCATCAGTACCCACCCAGGAGGTGCTGCCTGCCTTTGCCTTTTACAGGCAGGCTTGCAGATCATGTGTGGTGCCCAAGGTCATGCTGATTTGTGCCTACATGCTTCATTCCCCTGCTGTCATGCCTGTACATTGTCTATTTGCTGTGCCTCTGCCTTTTAACTCTGCTCCTGCAGGGCAGCTGGCTTAACCCCATGTGATGGGATCAGGTGCTCCGCATCCTCACTTTCATGCTGAAGACATGCTTGTGCACAGGCATGGTCTCAAGTCAATGTGCCTTATCTGCTGCACTGGGAGAAAAAACCCAGTCTGCAGATGCAGTGGAGCGATCATTTTGGCTGTGGTTTTGCTGTGTTGAGCTTCAGGCACATCCATGAAGCCTTCTAGGGAGTGGGCTCAGCTGGGCTCAGGCTGCAGATCCTGAAGTGCTAGTGAAAAGCACATAAAAATGCAGCTAGCTTTTGGGGCTGAAGGCTTTTGGAGCAAAGTCAAGTTACACTGCAAAGGCAATTCTGGAGATCTGTTCAGGTTGTAATGAGTGCCATCAGCTTCCTAAGACCTCCATTTATAGAAATCTGCTTAGATTTGTTCTGGTTTTCTGATCCTCCAGAAGCAAAGTGTTGATAATCATAACTCACAAATATGAAACGTGTCATTTTCTGCCTTAAGTACACCTGTGTTGTTCCCAGGATGCAGTCTTCCAAGTTAAAAAGTGGATAAAAATAGCTCAAAATTACAAAGCCGGGAGCTTGCTAGGGAGCTGTCAGAGGCAAGGCATAATAAAGTTCATGGTCTTTTCTTCACAAGGTCCAAAGAACATTTGGGATTTCTGCAGCTTCCTGGTGACTAGGCAAAGCCACTCTGACTCAGTTTCACCAGGGGAAAATGAGTATGATATTATTTGGTTAGTGCTTTGTAAACAGACTAGCTTTTAAGAAAACATTCTGAGGCCTGGAGTCAGGCATGAGCTGATTTTGATTGGAAAATCAGAAAGGCTGTGGCAAGACAGGCACCATCTCACCATCCAGGGACAGCTGAATAGTAAGCCAGGTGGGCTTTCTTGGCATTGCTACCCACAGGAGGTATTTAAGAGTGAAGAGGTGAGACAAACTTGTGAGCCATGCAGATCAGAGCAGTTTCAGTCTCCTATGGGAAGTGTGGCTCCCTGTATAACAGGGCTGGAGCAGCTTCTAAAGGTGGGTGATCTTTGAGGAGCCCCTTTCTTAGGCAACGTATTTATTGTGACTGCTTTCTGGCTTTAAGCACCTTCCTGACTGGAAAGACCTCAAAGGTGGTGGTGTGCTTGGGCCCTGTGTGATTTATTTACACTGTTGGTGGGTCCCAGCTATGTGCAATGCTGTCTTTTACAGGTACATGTGAGGAAAGAGACTGTTTTGTGGATAAGTGTATCAGCTCAGGTGGAAATACATGCTGTGACATGTCCCTGCTGTAGTTGCAGAGGTGCAAGCTGCTATGCTGTTACCAGGCAAGCTGGAGGATGCTGTGAATTACTTTATTTTTAGGTCTTACTGCTGATTAAGTGCAAACTATGCAGAGTGATTGGGCTGTGCAGAGCTTTCTTGGAGCACATCCCTGTTCTGCTGGGTGTGCACATTATGTTGGGAGTTCTGCTTTTTCTTGAAGGTCTGTCCTTCCCCTGATGTCTGCAGGGAAGGGAGAGATGGTGCATGAGTGGCCATGATGCGACTGCTGATGGAGGCAGGGTGCAGGTGATCAAAGATGAACAACATGGCTGTGCACTCCTGGGAAGGTGCATCAGGGTATGGAGAGGTGCAGGAACTGGGTGTTTTCTGTGATTGTTACTGGACATGGCGGGGGTGACCAGCATCCTGCAGAGACCCACTCAGTTGGCCTTTAGGTTTTAAGGGGAGTTGTGGCTCTGCTGCTCCGGTTGCTTATGCTGGTGTGGTTTGGGGGAGGTAGGCTGCTTCCATGACCACCTACCTGCTCTGAAGGACAGGAGGCAAACTTGCTGAAGGAGAGCCTTTTCTCAAGACTTTAATCTGAATCTGGGAAAAACAACATGCACAAACTTCCTACCATGGACCAATGCAGGAAGCCCTAAAACCCAGCTCTGGTCCTGGCAGCTGGAGCTCCCCTTGAGAGCAGGAACATTCCTTTCAGCACCTTTTTGCTCCTTCTGTTGTTCCATTGTCTTCTGGGGCTGCAGCAGCAGGATCTGGATGCCTTTTGTGAGTGAGAAGACAATGATGGCATGATTGCCTTTTGAGGGAGAAGAGATGAAGCAGTACTGCGTGGCAAGCGCTCTGACAGCAAATGAGGAAGGACGCCAGGATCCTCCTTCAAATCCCATGGGGCTTATGCAAAGGTTAAGAAAGAGTGGCTGAGCAAGCACTTGGGTTACCCAGATCTTGACTGTGAAGCAGTATGGGGGCTGCAGGGCAGGGGTGATATGTCCCACCCCAGCTCTGTTGCAGTGTTGGGGGGTCCTGGGGGGCAGATGGGAGGCTTGCAAGGAAATGGCTCTTGGAAGGATGGGGACACACGTTTCCACAGCTGCCCCCATGCACAGATGTGCTCCCAGCTTTGTGCTGGTGTGGGCAGCTTCTCCCAAGAGGAGTTCCATGCTCCTGCTCCTGAAGTGGGGCGCAGGCAGTATGCCCAGTCTCAGCGGGACCGGCCCCTCCGCTCTGTGTAAAGGCACAGAGAGCGCCACAGTGACGCCTGGTGATAGAGATGGATTTAAGTCTGCCGCCTTCCTAGCCGCGCACACATCACATCTGCACAAAGCAGCAACCCTCAAAATCAGCAAAAAGCAAGGCATGGACGATAGGAGGTGTTCTCTGGAATTACAGGTATTTTCCCTAACAATTTCGGTGCCTTTAAGAGACAACATAACCGTATTTCCCAGCTGAAAAGCAAGCTTTTTATCTAAAGGTCAGAAAAGCAAGACCCCCAAATAAAGGTCATTGGTGAAACTGTGATAAGGTGCAGAAAAGCATTCCAAGCAAAAGGTGCCACGAGCATTAGTGCATTCGGAACCTGCAGCTATTTTTGGGTTGCATGCTGATTTGGCTCGCTCCTCTGACAGGGCGCTGCAGCTAGGGCTGCCTGTGGGCTGACAGGCGATGCAGAGCAGGAGGCAGCCTGTGCTGCACCCTGCAGGTACAGATCTGCCAGATGCTGTCTAACCTTCCTACTCCGCCAGGCTGAATATGCCAGCCATGCACGCTAGGGCAGGGGAAATGAGATGGGTCTGAGAGATCATGCCTATCTTCCCAAGACACATCACTCAAGCTGAGTGATTTTATCTGCCTGGCTCTGGTTATTTGTTCCTGACAGGTGCTGCAAGAAGCTGTGGTTCAGGGAAGATTATGCCAGGGACAGTCATTGCAGGATTAATGTCCATGTGAGAAAATTCAGTCTTTTTTACACATCCATGGCCATCTCTCCAGAGCAGTATCTTAGTGGGGCTCTGTGAGCTAAATACGGGCTGCATTGCTCAGGCAGCAGTGGGGATGGAAACCATGTGTACTGATTAAATGTCTCTCCCCACTGGTTTCCTGAAAACCTCGGCAAACATGTGTCTTTGTACCAGATAACACATCTCCTGTGTAACATGATACTTCTGGCTTACTGCTAGCTGAGAATAGATCTGTGCTGGGTTGAGTTTTGTCTGCTTTTTCTGGGGGCAATTAAAACAACTATGTTTAAGAAGGCCCTAGAATTGCAGTGAGGCTCTGTAAAGTGGAGACTCAAGCTGAACACTGCATATTATCCAGTGGAAATACCTAAGGTTTCAGGGTTGCTTGAGTTCATAGATATGGCTTGGCAGTCTCGGAGCACAAGAGCACAGGGGTTTTACCCCAGCTTGGCTGTGGAGCAGCAGCTCAAGCACCTGCCTGTAGGTATTCAAATCATATAAACCTGATTTTTAACCAGAACTTGACAGCAATAAATGACAGGGAGCAGAACAACAGCTTGATGACGCCTACTCGACCGTCAAAGCAAAATTAGTATGTGCCTATTTTGGTTTCCCCTTTAATCAAAAATCAATTAGACAATTTCCAAATGAATATTCAGTCAAGGAGCTGGGTTGTCAGGCAGACTGACAGTGCTTAGCACCACTTTCTTTGTGTTTTTCAGTTTAGAGTTATTCAATGTACTGAAACTGAACAAGTGGATGAGGAAGAAAAAGTATCTTTCTCTTTCCCAGTGAGTGTTACTGCAAATCCTGGTGAAGCTTATTTTCCATTTAGGATGCTCACAGCATTCTCCATGTAATGCTACTGAGCCTGGTGTGTGGCTGCATGGTTCTTCTCCTTTTCCTGCTCTCATTTGACTTGCAACCCAAAAGATTAGTTGCTTTGTTTCTATTTTAGGAGGTGTGTGAGAATGTTTTTTAACAGTTTTTCAATGCAAACAAGAGTTATGCAAGTTCTTTGCTCACGAAGTCTCTGCACCCACTTCCCTGTTCCTGAAAGAAATTTCTAAAAACCCACTGGGAAATTTTGACTGAATCTGCTGGAAAGGAATTATTTCAAAGATGCTTCATTTTCCGATAGGCCTGCACCACGCGCATCCTCATGGCTGTGTGGAGGAAAAACTTTGGCTCTTTTAAGGTGCACCCTGTGGGACACCAAAAACCCAGGTCTGGACATTTCTGCATTAGAAGAACAAGCCTAAGGACAGGTGTGGAGCAGGGAGACAGGTGCTTAGGTTACTTGGACTGTAGATAACAGATGATTTGGAGGAGGTTCTTGTCCTAAGTGAAGTGATTTGTACCCTTTCCTTGGAGACTCAAAAGCTCCTCATCACCTTCCATGTGCAGAAATTGTATGAGAAATCCTGAAGACAGCAAATCCAAGCAGACATCTGCAGCTGAGCTCCTGGGGAGTGTCTCATCTGCATTTCACCATGTCAGAGAAACAGGTAACTGGAGAAAAAGGCTGGCATCCACAGAACCAACCCCACTCTGGGAGAGAGGGGATGATGGCTACCTTCTCCAGGAGTGTGTCAGGATGGGGAAGATGATGACCTTGGTTCTGTGGTAGATGACACAGTTTGGTAGCTCCTTGGAAGATAAACTCCAGATAAAATATCTCTCTTCTTCAGAGATGTTTACCTGGCCACAGAAGAGACCTTGCTTGACCAAAGGAGTTTGTAGCACCTCTGATGGGCCCTAGAAGCATGTTTCTCTCTCTGACCCCACTTTGCATTTCAGCAGGCTCTAAGAAGAGAGACTAGTTACATCCTAGCTGACTGTCCCAGATACAAGGGCAGGATCCCCCCTGGGTTTCTGTGGAAAGCATTGTGCTGTGCTTTCCAATGGGAAAGATACAGCCATAGCTACTGCAAGGGGAAAGAGGTGGCTGCAGTGGGGAGGGGATAATGGTGACCTTTTTCTATAGAGAGTGAGAGGACTGAATTGGTGGCATGCAGCACCCATCCTGGTGCTTCAGCTCTGGCATTTCTCTGGCAGGTAGGAGATTTCACCATCTCCTTGTCCACACACTTGTTCTCAGTCTGCCTGGGTCAAGTGCTAGTGTGGGTCTGGTGATGGATTGCTTCCCATCCTGTGGAGCCCCAGTGGAGGTCCCAAGCTTCAGAGCATGCTCTGAAGATTCACAGCATACTTTGCTGGAGCAGATCCAGACCTCTGCCTGGTTCCCTTTTCCCCACAGTCAGTCACAGCTGTGATGCAATGGTCTTGAGCAATGAGCAGACAGCAGCCTCCAGCTTTCCTGGGTGGGTCCCAGGATCTTACCCACAATTTGGGCAGAATGTCAGAGTTCAAGAAGAGTTTGCTGATGATGGTGACTTTCCTTTTGAGAAAAGTAACTTTCTTTTCTGACTGCTTGTTGCTGCCAGCCAGATGCATGATGAGGGCAGAACTTTGGCGGGATGGTGGCTAAGTTGGGGGAGCAGCTGACAAGGGTAGCTTTGAGGTTGGGGTCCCACTGGTCTCCAATACTTGGAGGAGGTTGGAGAGTAGAACATGGTGGGGAGAAAGGGTAAATCTCCTCTATGGGCTCTGTTCTTGCACATAGCAGGCTTGGGAGTGCCTGTCCTGTTTATCTGCAGCATGTTGCCTCCTCCAGACCAGCATCCTGCAAGCCAAACAGTGATTTTGTCCCCATAGGACAAGACTTGCTGGCCTTGCACAGGTAAATGCATCAGCAGCTTCAGCAGCAGTTTTGCTGGGGTGAGGACCTGGCTGGGATTTTGATGGACCAGCTGATAATTCATTGGGAAATGTTTGTAGCAATTGCTGTCTGTCACCTTGGGGGAGGATGGATGGTTCGGAAGGATGTGTTTGTATAACCACTGGGCTTAAGGAACCAGCTTGACCTGGATGCTCACAATCGTTTTACCACTGTTTTCTGGACAAAGATCTGTGCTGTCATCAACATGTAGGGGCTGACTGCTTCAGCCTCATTTATTTCTTTGGTGGTAGAAGTGTGGCAGTTCAGCTACTCTTCTGGAAGAGAAGTGTGGTCACTGCCTGCCCCTGACTGCCACCCATGAGCTGCCATGACATCTTTTCCTACCCTGACCCTGTCCCACCATTGCTTGTCCTGTCTGCTGTTTGCTGACTTTGGTTCTCATCCCTTTTTCTTTCTGTACTGTGCTAATTGCATACTTTGGGAGTGAAGCTGTTGACTCCAAGAGCATCCAAAGGAGACAAGATAGGGAAGAGATAATTCTGCCACCACAGGAATTACATGTTGCAGGTGTTGGTCTGTAGATCCTGCCAACAAATAAGCCACCTTTCTAGAACTGTAAGTGGCAGTGGAAGGCCTCAGCAAAAAATGCTCCACTGGATAGGAAGGGGGAATTGGCAAGTCCCTGAAAGAGGATATAAAATCTGCAACTATCATCCAGCTCAGGAAGGAGACTTTTATGATGAAAGGAGTAAAGTATGGGATGGGAGGGCACCTACCAGCTGGGGTTTCAGCATGAAAGTAATTTCTGACAATGCTGTTAATAACGATGCTGTTCATCTCTGGGTTGGTCTCTGACTAGCTTCTCCACAGCTTCTTCCGCAGAAATGCAGTAGCTTATCTGTGTTGTGCTCCTCAAGGAACTGCTTGAAGAACTGCAGGTGGTCAGGGTTGTGCAGTATTTTCATTAAGTAGCTGTAGGGGAGGAAACACCAGGAGATATGATCACTGTGCCACCAGTGACCTGGAAAATACCTAGGACCTCTGTGCTTGCTTTTCCAACAAGAAAGACACACCTGAAGAAGAGCTAGAAATATGTGGATGAGTGATGTGTGGGATCTGTAAAGCAGATGGGCCAGCAAAGGTACCAGTAGAGCACAGCCTCCCTTGTCTGTCTTACTCATAGAATTGTTCAGGTTTGAAAAGACTTTTAAGGTCATCATCCACTGAGCCACTGGGAATCCAGAGGGGGAATTCTTCTGACAAGCTGATTGTTTTCTGCCATAGGTGCACCTGTCGAGCAGCTTTTCTGCCACATACCCAAAGGAACTGGTCTCAGCCTGAAGAGGAGGCTGAGGCTTCAGGGAGTCAAGGAGAAGGTGGGACTTTGGGACTGTGATGGAGACCTCAGAATCTGCAAATGGACTGAGCAGCCCCACAGAGACCAGGGGAGGGAGGCAGGCAGGTAAGGAGGAGGCACCTGGAAGGACTAGTGGGAGAAGGAGCCTGTGCTCTTCTCTCTTTTACTGAGAATAAACAACAGTTTGCCTCTGAATGGCAGAGGGTTTCATGCATTTGGCCATGAAGAGGGTGTTCTGGAGTGGAAAGCTTTTGCCTCTTGCAGCTGGTACATCGGGAGATTATCGATAGATGCAAAGCCAGAGGATGGCGACATTGAAAAGATACAGTGGAGCTTTGGAAAACCAGAGCTCAGAGTGGACTGGGATTTCAGGTCATTTATGAGGTTAGCAAGACCTGCTCTGAAGATCAGTGGATTGGGTCAAATGTTTGCTTTAAGTATGGCTCCTGATACCGACTTTCACAATTAACAATAAGAGCTGCTCTTACTTGAGACTTGTGTCCTGGTTACCATTTATATCCCAGTGTGGAGGTGCAAGGACTCATGCCTGAAGTATTCCCAGGAGGTGAAACATGAGCCATATGGCCATTCATGCAGTCAGTGAGTATGGAGATTTAAGTGTGGTCACAGGATGATTCTCAGTGATTTTTCTGAGAATCTGAGCTGCCCAGCTGTAGTACAGGTGGCATGCCAGGTTGTGATTGAGGATGAATTGCATGAGGCAGGCATAAGATGGGAGAAATAAATCCAAACTATGGTGTTGGGGGGGGGATGTTAAAACATTTTTCTTCTTTCCTTGGTAACTAGAGTTCAGACCCACAGGCCACTTGTGCCCGCATCTGAGAAGGCCCAATGATGAAGCAAGGGAGCAGTGGCACTACAAGAAAGCACTGGGAAAAAATCTGCTTCCTGAAAGAGTGGAAGTAGCAAAAACTAGTGAAGCCCTGTGCTGCAAGGTGCCAGACCTGAATCTTCTAGATGGGTTCTCTACTGCAGCAGAAGCAGACTTCATTATGTTTGATTTGTTTTTTCTCACAGGAAGAGTCATCTTCTTTTTGCTTTTGTGTTCAACAGCTGGGGGGACAGAACAGGGTTGGCCCCTTCCTCAAATGACAGCCAGAGCTTGCTCACAACAGGCCACAGGGCAAAGGACCCCAGAGCCACCATGCTGCTGTCTGCATGGTGAACCAGTGCAGGAGACACTGAGTGTTGTGGGAACTCTTCACCTTCCATGGTTTGACCTCCTCAACACGTGCTTCAGAGAAGCTCTCCCATGTTCTCTGACCGGATTAACACCCCAAACACATGCCTTTCAAGGGTGGCTAGGCCTTTCCTTCTGGAGATGTTCTACTAGATGATGGGATACAAGCAGGGAAGACCCCTGCTTGTCCAGTCCCCTAAGAGTATGCTGGAGCACCAGCAAGGGCATGATGATTGGAGCCCACCCTGCTACCAGCCTGCTCAGACTGACTCACCAACTGATGGGCTTTTGAGACTTAAAAGCTCATTTTCCCTGCTTCAGCTATCCACAGTCAGTGAAGGTTTCTGAACAGCCAGCTCACTTGACATCATCTTCTGTGAGTCTGCATCAGAAACAGAAGAGGGGAAAGATTCTGTGTTCATTCCTTCTGGCTTTAACAGCCCTTCAGAACTTGTTTTTAGTGATGTGTTGTGATTGTTACTCACCTTTTCTTTCCCCTTGTGTGTCTTGTTCCCATGATCTATCTGTGACACTGTATTTCTCAGGTATGACTGAGGCCCCACAAGCTAACTAAGGTTTGCTACAGGTGACTGCTGTCACTCTCAGTGTACTGATAGGTACCTAGAAACTTGATGTCATTCTCAGAAGACTATTTGAGAAGACAAAGCTGAGGTGTCACACCAGCATGGCCGCAGGAGAAGGTAAAGATGTGGAAATGGGGTGAAAATGGCTGTCACTGGCTTTGGGTTTCAGTTGCTTTGCTGCAGACTTCATTTGATCTGGTGACACAGCCTAGAGCAGGGATGTAGTATTTGGCACATCTGGTACTAGCAGGAGGGAATTTGGCCCATAGGTCACTGCCAAAGCATGGATTACAGCTGATAGCTCCCATATATTCTGCCCCAACCCGCTCCATGATGTCCATGCCCAGTCAGCAATACAGTAATGCATCTGTGTGCTACAGGCATTGGTCACCATGGGTGCACAAAGTATGCTTTATCAGTCTGAGTCAACATGAGCCACAGCAGAAATTCAGAGCCCCCTCTTACTGGTATTGCACAGGAGAGGTTCCACCTCTGCCTGGATGGACCCCCCATTTCGGAGGTCTCGAGTGGCAATTAATTGCCAGTGCTTGGAGGAGAGACCTTCCAAGTTCCTTGTGCCGTGCAAGGCCTGGCTCAGCTTCAAAGACTGGTTTATCCGCTGGGACAGGAGGAAACTTTCTTCTTTCCCGACAGTGTGGTCTTGCATCTCAGGCATTGGGACATCACTCTGCAGAGACTATAGAGAGAAGAGCAGAGGCTGATTGCACAGAGGACATATCCCACCTGAGGAGCTGCTCCTGCACTGTGCCTCATGGGCTAGCTGCGTGGTTTACTGTGCTTTAGAGTACAAAGCTACCCAAGTCAGATTTCTGCTTTAGCTTTAAACTCCTGAGAGTTTAAAGCTCAGCATAGACCTTAACCCTGTCTGTGCAGCTGTTTAAAGGTGATTCACATCTGCCTGCAGCTGGGTGATACCAGGGACATGCAGTAGGTCCTCCAGGTAGTACAGACAAAGGCTTGACAGTAAAGGCAGCAGCTTTCTTGAAGAGATCAGTGTCCACTCAGAAGAAGGGCTGAAAACAACCCTGGGCAGACAAGTAACCTCATCTGCCTTTTTGTTTGGCTGCTGACCCTGAGGGCTGGCTCTGGCCAGTGCCATGTGAGTCCCTCCATTGCCCACCACTGAGACCCTCCTGCAGGTTTTGGCCCTCCCCACTGGTAAGCAGTTTGCACGACTCACCAAGCAGCAAGGTCAGAGTAGCTGATTTTTGACCAAGATACATGCAGCTGAGAGCAAGTGCCAGCAATAACCCTGCTAAACCCCTGAGTGGTATCTCTGACATCACTGTGGTGAGACCCAGGAAGAGTTTGGCTTAGGGAATAGTGCCTGCAGAGAGCATGGCCTTGACACCTGCGGAACTGCTAATTGTACTCCCAGACCAGCCCTGTGCTCTGAGCAGTGATTTCCTTGATAAGAGCTGCTTAAAACCTGGGCAGCTGATTAACTTACAACCAAGAGCATTTAATGAATCAGGGTCAGGAGCTGTCAGCTGACTTCCAAAATGCTCATCTCTTGCTGACTGGGACACTAGCATCTCTGCAAGCCAGGTCTTCAGGGGCACTACCTGTGACAGCCTCTCCTTACCATTTCCACGATCAGCTGCTGATTTTATGTTGCAGTTTGGTGAAAGGTCTAATAGTTTGAAGAACAGTCTGCAGTGAGCAAAATTGCCTGTGTGGGTTGTGTGGGGACGCAAGCAGGTGGGATGTTTGGGGGTTTCTCTCTGCAAGGAGGCTTACAGGTGTAATGCTGGTGTTTAGGCTGTTAATAAACATGAGGTTTTAGTGGGATTTCCACTGCCAGGAGGGGTAATAGTCTAGGAAGATGAGTGCTTGTGTGACTGCTTTCTTAAATCATCCTTTTACACAGTGGAAAAAAATAAGAGGAGAACTTGAGTGTAGTTTAATCATAGGCTAAAAGGCTGCATGACCTCTTCCCCCAGCCTGCTGGCCAGGCACTTGTGCATGGACAGGGGCATACACATATGTGTTTGCAAGAGTCACATTAATAGCAGTATTTGCTGTGGGCAAGGAAAAAAGAGGAAGAGTTAATTCCCAGAAATGAGCACCCCAGTGCATTGCCTGCTGCTCATCTCAGCCCTGCCTATCCTGAAAGACTGCATTTAAGTTTCTCCCTGCTTTTGGGCCAGGTCATGGTCCATCTCAGGGGAGCTCTTGCAGGATATGCCTGAAGTGCTGTTGACTTATGGGATGCTGTGGTGGAAGAGCTGAGAATCACTGCTCCAGGCAGCCTGAGCAAGGCAGGTTTTGCTGTATCACCCTGCAACAGTATTGGCTAGGGACACTGTGGGGTGCTAGACCACTGCAGCTAATTCTTGGCTCCTCCTCCCTCCCTCTCTCCCACTTTTCATCTCCCCACTGGTGCCTGCTCACCCCATGAGGGTGCCCGTGGTCCCTGTGCATCATCTTTACCATAAACTGAAGGAACGTCCTGTCATCATCAGCCAGAAATTCTTCGTAGAAGCAGTAGAGCACCTGTGGAGAAGCAAAGGTGGGCTGTCCTCAGTCAGTGCTCCAGCAGCAATTGCCTACTGTACCCTGAGTTGCAGTGGCAATGCTGTGGGCAGGTTACACCTCACTTAGATGCCCAGGATAGCTCAGCCAGGAGCTGTACATCCAAATTGATTGGGCTGCACAGAGGCTGTTCAGAAGGGCTTGGGTTGTAAATGTGTTTACTTGTGTTGTGCTGGAGCCACTAACTGAGATGTGAAAGGATAGCCTCTGCCCTGCCATCCCCTTGGCCCTTACTGTGCACATCTAACAGCTAAGGTCATCAGCTGCTAAATGACTTGCTCATCTCTGCTCTACTGCCCAGCAAGCCAGTGAGGACTCTCCTTTCCACTGACCCGGTGCATCTTGCTCACTGGTTCTAGCGCAAGGTGGCTTGTGCCTGTAAATCTTTTCCTTTCCTAATCTTTTATTTTCTCAGATACTTCTATTCTTATGAATGCACAAAGCTCTCACACCAGCCCAGGGGTGCCAATGCCAGCTGTCCCTCCCAGCCTGATCACTGCCAGCACTGCTCTGTACCTTGCAAATCTCCTCCTGGGCTCTGAATATCCAAGGGGAGAATTCTCCAGACATCAGATGGTTCCGCAGCCTCCTGAGGGTCCTGGTTTCCAAGGGAAGCTGCTGAACGGTGTCCTTCTCCAGGTAGGTCTTGCATATCTTCTCCCCAATCAAATGACGCAGGAAGAAACTATTTTCTCTGCTGGGGTCCAGCACCACAGACAGAAATTCCTCCAGGTCATGCCACAGGTCCAGGAGAAGAGTCTCCATGGGCCGGTCCTGGCACTTCAAGAAATCCCTGAAAGGCCGTCCTGCACAGGTCTCAGCACTTAGGGCCCAGGGAAGAAGACCCAAGGCCTTGACTGGCTTTTCCAGGGATGGCAGCTGGGCAACAGGTGCAGAGGAACACAGGTTAGAGAGAACTTTCTTTTTACAGAGGTCTTTCAGGTGACAAACATGCTGTGCATTAAGTCTGGGTCTTTTGTGAGAGGTTGCTCCTCCTTTGCCTCCAAAGGCAGGGTTTGCAAGATGCTCTGACTGCTGTGGAATTGATTCCAAAGCATTCTTACCCAGGCAAGATTCCTTTGTGCTCCCAGCTGGCTCTGGTTGCACCTGAAAACTGGGCATCTTCATTTCTTGGATGTCTCTTACCTCCCTGACAAGAGCCCAGATCTCCACTTTGGCCTTCTTGCTGCAGTAGGGCCCTGACAAACCCTGACTCCTTTTAATATGCATCGTGAACAGATTTTCTGAAAAGCCTGAGGGCTCCTCTGATTTAGCCCATAATAAACGCTCCTGATATTCCTGCAGCAAAGGCCAGCACAATTTCTCTTCCTTCATGCCCATCTTGCAGTGGATGAAGAATTTAGGGAGCCAGTAACTCTGAATTGTAAAAAAAACCTGTTTCTGCATCTCGCTTAGGATCTCTCTCCTGGTGCTGATGGACTGAATGTGCCTGGCTTTCAGCAGTGATCCTGAAATAGACACAGGGGATTATGATGGGGAAAAGGCTCCATTCGCACTGCTCCCCAGCCAAAGAAAACTGGTGATGGTATCCCATCTCCATGGGAGCATCCAGGAAAGGTCACCTCTTTGGAAGGGCACTGCTCGTCCCCAGCTCCCATGCTTCTTACCAGTGATGGTCCTGCAGAGAGTGATGACACTGGAGCCTTCACGCAGGTGAGTGGCTTTCAGCCTGTGGAGCAAGGACAGGTAGAGATCCCTCTGCCTTTCATCTGACTCATCAAGCCCCAGGAGCCTTTCAGTGGTGAGCCAGAAGTTGGTCAGTTCTTCCCCTATGGTTCAGGTAAGGAACAGGATTTGGAGGGAGTCCCTGAAAGCTCCACTGATGAGTGAAGCAGCTTGTGTCTTTTAAAAAAAGAAAAAAGGAAAGATTGCCTGGATGACTCAAGGGAACAGTGGAGAGAAGCACCATGGTTTCCCTAGTGTACACAGCCCATGGTGGGGCTCTGCTGCTGGCACATCTTCAACAGCTTTACCTGGGTTTGCAGTGTCCCCTGTCCCACTGGTCCTTACCCAAGCCCTCAGCTCTGTGTCTGTTTCCCACTGGGCAGCTTGCCAACAGCTGGGTGAAGAGGGGCTGTGGAGGATCCTGTGCCCACCTGCCATTCCTCGGATGAAGGCCCGAAAGTGCCACATGCCCTGGCTCCCACTGATGCACTTTTCCAGTAGCCACTGGTCAGCGCTTCGCCAGTTCAGCAGTTTTGCTGTCAGAGAGAGGGCAGAGCACAGCATCAGGGGCTGCATGCAAAGAAAAGAGCAGTGTCCAAGAAAGCCCTCCAGGTCCCATGAGCACCCCCCAGAGGGCCTCCCTGACAGAGGCTGCTGTAGGACAGCAGTGCTATGGGGCAGGATACCAGCAAATTGCACTGAATGTGAGTTTCAGACAGGTTGTGGGGCGCATATGTGATGATTGCAGGGGCAACATGCTTATGTCGGTGGTAGTCTGCCCAGCTATCGTGCCTCTTTCCCTTGCAAACATCCATCTTTTTTGCTTGAGTTTGGGACTTGCTCTCAACTTTCTTCAGCTTGATGTCCTACCCAACTGGAGAAGAAGCAGCAATGCACTCAGAAACAGCATAGCAGCAAGCTTCAGTGACTTACTTGGTTTTGTTTCAAATGAAAATCTGCATACCTGCATAGCAGACATAAGCATAAGCTTGCACAAGCATAGCTTGCTTTCCAGTGGCCTTCCCTTGTGTTGCCATATAAGCTGGCAAAGTAGCTGGCTGGGCTGAGATGGCTTATTTTAGGGTTATATTGAGCACAATCAGACTTGCTGCTGGTAAGACAAACCATGGCATAGGCCTGTTTTCCCAATGCAGCATGCATCAGACAAGAAGCGTACTGCAATACAGTGTGAGAACCCTGGGCATCCCAATAGCAGCAAACCTGAAATGTCAGCACCTCAGTTTCGCATACCCAAGGATGTTCTCCAGCCCTGCTCCACCCATGAGCTGCATGGTAAACCCTGCTAAGCAGCTATCTCAGCTTAGCTTCACAGAGGAAGAGAGCCAGTACTAACAGGGCTGCAGGGTAAAGCCCCATTCATCCTGTGGAAACCCTGGGATCTGCAATGGCTTTTTAACCCAGAGCAGAGGCAGGATCGGCTGGGCAGGCACCAGGTGGTGACAGCCCCAGTGAGAGGAAGCCCAGCTGTGGTGAAGCCAATCCGATTTCCTCTGTGCCGCGATGACTCACCTGCTTCCCCCGACCGAACGAAACTCAGGAGCTTCTGGCAGAGGACAAGGTGAAGGCAAAGGCTGGATTTGCAGAAGTGAGGCAGCCGGTGCTTTTCCAGCCAAGCCAGTAAGGCCGGGGGGCTGGGATCCTGCAATCCCCACACCCAAGGAGAGGATTAGGCTGTGAGCAAGGAGTCGTCTCTTGCCTGGGGATTACGGTAAGTAAAGGGCTGCTGCTATGGCAGAAGGAGGCAGGGGAAGGTGCCCTGTTGCTAGATGGTGAGTGATGCAAGCCATCCCCCTCTGAGAAAGAATGGGGATACTCAAGCTATAGTCTCTGCCCTCATCTCCATGAGCTCTGCCTACAGACCAGGGAGACCCTGGGCTGCACGCAGCCTGCCCACCTTCCCAGAGCCCAGACAAGAAGGCATGGCAGCTTCCCAGCAGCACCCAGCAGGTTCCCTTTTGCTATGGGATCTGAACACTGCAAATGGCGCTTGTGGCTGTGAGGAAGTGGGACGTCCGTGGAGAGGGCTGAGCCAGTTTGAGAATAAACAAGACTTCACTCCTGATGAATTCAGGAGGAATACAGGGTGCAAAGGGGTGATGTTTGCGTTGTCCTTCTCTGCCACCATGTATGCTCTCAACTCCAGCTATCAGTGTTTATGGAGGGCTTTACAGACCCCATAAACTGCACCAGGATTTTAAATGGTTTGTGCTTCTCCCAAGGCTTAAAGGTAAAATGATGCCACGTTGGAAATAATCCCCCACTGCATGAATAGAAGAGCTAGAGAGTGGCCTTTGTCATGTGAGGACAGCTCTTTCAATCCCCTGCTCTCTGCTCTTCCTTCTTCCCTTCTCACAAAGAGGCATTTTCTCACCAGATGGCTCGGCAGCTCTGGCCAGAGGTTCCACTGGCCTGTACTGCTGATATAAATGGGTGTCTGGCCAAAAACCTGCATTGAAAGGAAAGCGGAGATCTGAAAGAGATGGAGGGTGGCATGGGAGCCCATAGCCCAGCTGTTCTAGTTAGTTCTTACTACAGGGAAAGGCATTACCTTCCCTTTCAGACCTCTATCTCTTAGCTGAGGTGCTTAGGTTTCCCTCATTTTCCAGCCTGAATGTGGTGTATTCACAATTTTCCTGGGGCCTTTACCACCACAGAAGCTGGAAGTTCACCTGAGAAGATCTCAAAAGGGCTTCATGGTGCAGAGTGGACTTACAGGAAGATTCAGAAATGTGTTGAAAAAGTCGACAAAAACGTCATCTCTCAGCAGAAGCCCCATGTCCATGGAGGCTATGGTTGCTACAAGTGGGAGAAGAGAAAGTTACTTGGGCTTTGTGTTGCCAAGTGTGATATAAATGTTAACCCAAGGATGAGTCTTGAGAGGGACAGCTCTAGGGAATGTACAGTGTGGGTTTGTCATGTGCACACAGAGGAGGATTTGGATGTGGGACAGTCCTTGAAGGCTGGTTCTTAGTGCATCCATCTCCTCTGGGAGGGTGACACAGGCTTTTAGAAAACACCAGGTTCAGCTACATGCAGGAGCTGGAAAGTTCAAATGGCAGCTCCCTAAATAGCAAAGGTTCATGATTCATGGAGGATGGGCACAAATGCAGTAGCATCTGTACGACAGGAGAAAGGAGTTGCTGCGGTGGGAGGTGACAAACTGTACTCCTTCACCTTACCCAGACACCAGACATAACTGCTATCATGGAGAGGAACTGTGCTCTGGTGCTGCTGTTTCATTCCCACTGCCTTGGTGACCTGAGTCCTCTTGTTCAGGTTTTTGTAGCAAATCACTCTATATTAGCAGGCGCCATCAGGCTGGGAGCAGGTTGTGCCTCTGGGTAGAGTGACAACCACTGCAGATACCCACCCCCTCCACCAAAGGACATCAAGGCAGTATGTCAGTAGCACCCAACACCTCCTGCTATCCTGTGAAGTTTTATTCATGTCTGAAAGATCTGGGTGCAAAGGAGGGGTGGGCTGGCATCAGCCTACTGATGGGTGGGTGTCCTTGAAAATGTCCACTTAAGTGAAGGCCCAGATGTGTCACAGGGAGAGCACACATTTTGGAAGGCTACCACTGCTTTTTCCCTGCTGTTCCCTCTGGGACATGCTTAGAGGGGCTGAAGCCTTCAGCAAAGGTAACTCACCAGTGGCCATCATGATGCCGTGTCCCAGGGATGTGTTCTAGAATTCCACGCTTACCTAGTGAGTTCTCAGTGGGATTACTGAGGACTCTCGAGGACCTGGATGGCAGCATACAAAGAGTTGTGGTCAGTGGCTCAGTGTCCAGATGGAAACCAGTAATGAGTGGTTTCCCTCAGGGATCGGGGTTGGGACCGATCTTGTTCAACATCTGTTGGTGACACGGACAGTGGGATTGAGTGTGCCCTCAGCAAATTTGCTGATGACACCAAGCTGTGTGGTTCAGTTGATACGCTGGAGGGAAGGAATGCCATCCTGAGGGACCTTGACACGCTTGTGAGGTGGGCTGATGCCAACCTTATGAAGTTTAACCATGCCAAGTGCAAGGTCCTAC
>WYDI02024496.1:17549-27891 GCA_009867235.2 Psittacus erithacus | reverse complement strand
TGCCAGGGATGGGGCAGCCACAGCTTCTCTGGGCACCCTGTGCCAGCGCCTCAGCACCCTCCCAGGGAAGAGCTTCCCAAACGGAAGCGCTGCTGGGGCTGAGCCTGAGCTCAGGCCCGACCGAGATCGCAGGGGCGCGGGGTCCCGCGTACCCCGCGATGCTCTCCCGCCGCCGGTCGCTAGAGGGAAGCCCCGGCCCGGCCACGGGGTGAGGGCGATGCCTCAGCCGGTGCCGCCGCTCCGTGTGCGCCCCTTTCCCCAGGGGTCCGGTGTCGGTGCCGGCCCGGGGACCTCCTGCTCCGGGGCCCGCGGTGCTTCCAGCCCCGACCGCCGGGCACAGGGAGCTTTTCCATCGGTCCCCATTGGGATGCCCGGGGTGGGATCCGTGTCCCGAACCGGTCCCCTCTCGGGGCAGGACCCTCACAATAGCCCCGCAGCACTGCGCACTTCCCTCCAGGAAGGACGAGCCTGGAGCAGACGTGCGGCTCCTGCCCGGCATGAGGCTTAGCCCGGTTTCAGGTGGTGGTGGCCCCGGGGGAAGCATGAAACCAGCCTTCCGTTCATCAGAAAGTGGGTAATGAGGCCGTTTGAGTTATTTGTAGCTCTCTATGGGCTGAGGTGGCCTCTGCTGCCTCTCCCCAGGCAGAATCCCTCCTGCAGGGACCCCAGATCGTTTTGCTAAACTCAAATTGCCCTGATTTGTGGATGGAGAATCCAGGCCGTGAGTTAACCTGACGGGTGCCTGCAGCTCTGGGGGGTGTGAGCTCTTCACCAGCCGGGGTGGATTGGGTGAAAACCCCCAGATCTGGTTGCTCTGCAATGTTGATCCAAACTCACCCATCTTGAGGGGGTGCCCCCGACCCCAGGAGGTACAGGGCCAGGACAGCAGCACTCTGCAGGGCTCTGAAGGTTGTGCAAGTGAGTCTGCCTCCAGCCTCTGCTTGTTCCTCTGTGTGCGTCTCTGCTTTGATGCCAGCCCCATCTGGCTTCTGCTTCCCAGGAGCTCGGTCACCTTGGGCCTGGCAGCAGGGAGCAGCTGAGCTGCAGCAATTGCTGCTGTGACCTTGGCTGGTGTCCTTCAGAGCCAGCATCCTTCAGAGCTGGTGTCCTTCAGAGCTGGTGTCCTTCAGAGCTGGCCTCATGTGGCCGAGTCCCCAGGCTGTGGGGATGAGCATCCCTGTGGCCCCATTAATCCACCTCCTCTGAGTGCACTGTCCCTGCATCCCTCAGCCCAGGCAGAGGCAGTGGTGGTTGCTCCCCTCTGATCAGCCATTCAGATCTCTCCTGCATCAATCAGGTCTGGAGTGCACTGATAACCTGCTTTCAGAGCCACAGGGACTCAGGGAGGCTGGAATTCTGTGTCTGATGAGGTCTGCAGGTCATGGGGCTGCCCAAGCGCATCCCCAGCCTGCTCTCAGCGCGCTCCCTCCATGCACTTGGCAGTGTCTTTGCTTTGTACCACTCATCCCTTTGCCATGGGTCAGACCTCTGGCTTGGGGGCCCTCTGCCCTGTGCCACCCTGCTCCCTTCCTCATGGTGCAGTGTGGCTGTATCCCCATGGAGCATGGCAGATGTCCTGGCAGCACTGGTTAGGCTTCTGTGCTCAAACCAGGCTGAAGTCCCACTTCATCACTCCAATTGCCCTGTCCACAGCCAGGCATTAGAGAGGGCTGCTGGACCAGTTCTTACACACTAAGACATCCCCTGCCAACAGCCTCTGGATCTAAGGCTGTGGCTTGGAACATCTTTGCTTGTCTCAGCTCCCTGAGGCACTTACGTTCCCAGCCATCATAACTCCCTGCCTGTAAGTGGAGCCAGGCACCATCAGCCCCACAGCAAACAGCTCCTGCAGTGGGTTTGGCTGGCAAAAGTGGGATGAAGGTGACAGCGTGGGGATGGGCACAGCCTTAGCACAGCACCCTTAGGCTCCAGCAGCCGTGTGCTCACAGACCAGAGAGAGGGCAATGCAATGATTTATTTTTATACATCCCATTTCATTTATCACCAGCGCATCAGGAAGCAGCAATTCACCTTTCAATGCACCAGCTGAGAAAGCCTCCGGCTCCGCTCGGCTTGGCAGCGGCGTGGATTGGCCCTTTCCTGAGGCTGGGTGCTTAGCAGAGACTTAGAACCCAATCTGTTTAGCTTATCGAAAAGTAGCCTGAGATGTGACTTGATTACAGCGTGCAAGTACCTTCCCAGGGAGAAAACTGCCTGGTATTAAAGGGCTCTTTAACGTAGGGATAATAAGAACTGAGGGCTTGAAGATAAAGTCAGACAGATTGAAACTCAAAATGAAGTCCAGGTCTGCAGCAAGGAGGGTGCAGAGCAGCCAAAGCAGGACCCCTGCGCATCCCTCTCCAGTGATGCCCCGGCTGGACTGTGGGTACCCGGGGCTGGGGGTTCTGACGCAGGGGAATCCATCCTGCCCTGGTGGATCTGGTCCCACATGGATGCAGCTCCTGCAGCAGCAGGATGAGGCCCTGAATTTTGCTTCCCAGGCACATCTGAGAACGTTGCTGTTGTGTGGTGTCCCTGCTGGAGCCCGGGAGCACGTCAGCCCCAGGGGTGACCTTTGCTGGGACAGCTGGAGCCTCCCGTTCTGTACCAGGGGAAATTCCAGCCTGCTGGAAACTGCTCATCCTGGAGGAACTCGATCCTGACAACCAGAAACTCTTCTTCCCACTGTGCAGATTGTGGGACCCAGCAAAGCGTGCGGGGATGTTCCCATCTCACTCAGCCCCATCAGCCCCACAACCAACGGCTGCCCATCTAATGATTCCCCTGGGAGTTGTCTTGACTGTGAGCAAGTTGGGTTGCCAGTGGATTAACCATGGGGATTAGCATCAAACAGTTTCCCTCCTGCCCCAAGCGGGGAGGCAGAAAATACAATCTCTGCAGTTTGATTCTGCTTAGGCTAAAAATGCTCCCTGCCATGTAGCTGGGTGATGCCGGTGCAGGTGGCACAAAACGGGGGTGAAAGAGGGATGAGGGTCTGCATGGGTTGTGCATCATCAGGGCATGGGGAAGGGAAGGGATGCAGCGCTCAGTGAGTGCTGGCACAGCCCAGAGCCCATGGCACAAGAGGCAATATTGGAAAATTCCCAAACAACATTTCATGCACTAAATCTCAGCTTGTGATTCTGCTGAGACCCGGCTTTATAATGGGATCTGTCAGAAACCCGTCACGCTTAATGTGCAGCTGCCAGCGGGCTCTGCCCCTCTCCAACTTGAGGAAAGATCCAGCTTCCACCTAAACCTCCAGCCCCAGGAGAGGGGCAGCCCCTGCTTTGGTCTGGTGACCACTTGAGTGGTGCCTTGCTTTCCCTCTCCGCTGCTGGGGGAGGCAGTGGGAAGATGCCGGTGCCGGTGCAGCCATGGGAGCCCAGCAGCCTGCGGCTGATGAGGAGCAATGTGCCCATGTGTTCTTCACCTGAGTAATCAAAGCCTTTACCCAGTGTTTGATTAAAGGCCACAAAACGTATTAGCTGTGATTCTTCCGCTTTATTTTTGTTCCCTTCATTTGTCCCTTGGAGATGAGGGTTACTCCGGTACTTATTAGTCACAAAGCCCTAACCTCGCGCTGCGTTCCTGCTATCTGAGAAATGAATTATTAATGGTGCATTAAACAGAGACTGGAAAGGGGCCCTGGGACACTGATAATCAGGAGCTAATTGAGGAAGAAATGAGATACTGCTCCCATTGCAGAACAAGGACTGTGCAGGGCTGTGATACCAAAGGTGACCCTGCTGCCACTCCTGGGGCAACTGCACCAGGCTCTGCCTGCCCAGCCCTTGGTGATGGGTCATGCCTGTGTGCTCTGTCCTGACCAGGATGCTCTGCCTTGGCTGGGATGCTCTATGTGGCCATGGCAGCATTTGGCAGGAGGGATGAACATGGCAGAGGCAGGAGGGCTCACAGCCTGACGTGCTGTTTCTCTGTGTGGCATCAGCTGTGTCCCCACTGCCCGGCCTTGCTTGCAGGCTGTGGCATGGAGCTGCCTGGCTCAGGCAGTGGGGAGCAAACAGCAGCATCAGTGAGCAGGGACATGTGGTAAGAAAATGTGGGGCTGGCACACACATGGGGGCTGGCACACACTTGGGGGGCTGTCAGCGTGGGGAGAGCTGGCACACATAGCAGGGCTGGCACACGTGGAGGGCTGGCACATGTCATGGGGGGCTGGCACACACATGGGGGACTGGCACACATTAGAGGGGGCGCTGGGCTAGAAGCATCTGGGGCTCAAGCCAGCAGCAAGAAGAAATAGGACAAATGCATTCAGGGCCCTGGAAAGCTGCAGCATCCCGGATTTTAGATGCCATGAGCAGCTCCAAGCGCTGGCTGGGAACACCCAGCTGCAGGGAAAAGGCTTCTTCCTTCAGGCTTCCCATCGGCTGGCTGCTGGCAAGGGCTGCTCCCTGTATCCCCGGGGTGATGTCCCACTGCTGCTCAGGATGCTGGATCCCGCCTGGACCTCAGCTGAACTGCTCACAAGTGGCTGGGGCTGAACGAGTTCCATCATCTTTTATTTATTCTCTTCTCCTGTTTTATGACCCAGCTTTGGGCAGGGGCCTCTCACACTGCTCCTCTTCCACCCTGCCTGCATTAAAGCATGCAACTATCCCCTTGTAAGCCCGAGCCAGACCTGTGTGAGCTGTAAAACCCCTGCAGCAGCTGAGGTGAAGCTGTGAAAAGCGCTGTGGCACGGATGAGGTCCCCTTCGTGCTGCTGGGGATGGAAAACCTCCAAAGCAGCCTCTGGCTGTCAGATCTGAGGGCTCAGGGTGCTGGTGGGAGCAGGCAGGGGCTGGTCTGGCACAGCAGGGGAAGGGCATGGTGGAAAAGAGTGTTTCTTTTCCATTGTAAACCATACTGTCCATGTTGATAAAGTGGTTGGGGTTAATACCAGGAGGTGATGAGCAAATCACAGCTTCTCACTATGGCTCCATTTACCTACTGGAAAAGGGGGTGCTGGCAGCTCCCTGCAGGGCAGGCAGTAGGGCAGGCAGTGGGGCAGGCAGTGGGGCAGGCAGTGGGGCAGGCAGTGGGGCAGGCAGTGGGGCAGGCAGGGCAGCTGAGCTCCCACTCAGGTGGGGCCAATCAGCCTTCCCCAGCCAGGACTGAGGCTTTAAAGGTGAGCTGAGTGGTGGTGATGGAGCTTGGTGGTTCCTGGGGCTGTCTGGGGGGAGGCAGGGAGGGACGGAGGGAGGGAACCAACCAGGTTTACTCTGGGGGTGCTTGGCCAGTTCTGGTGCTGGGATGGAGCTGATGAGCTCTTTCAATGGGATGGAGATTGCTGGTTCTGGTGCTGGGATGGAGCTGATGAGATCTTTCAATGGGATGGAGATTGCTGGTTCTGGTGCTGGGATGGAGCTGGGTGAGCTCTTTCAATGGGATGGAGGTTACTGGTTCTGTTGCTGGTATGGAGCTGGGTGAGCTCTTTCAATGGGATGGAGATTGCTGGTTCTAGTGCTGGGATGGAGCTGGGTGAGCTCTTTCAATGGGATGGAGGTTACTGGTTCTGTTGCTGGTATGGAGCTGGCCTTGGTGATGCATCCTGAGCTCCAAGGCAGGAGGAACCTTCAGGAACCAGCAGTGAGGGGCAGTGCAAGCAGCTTCCCCCCCAGCGCAGACCCATCCCAGCACCATGGGCTCAGCACCGGGGTCCCCGCTCTGCTCCAGCGTCGCAGCAGAGGAGCTGCAGCTGATGCAGACTCTTTGCATAAATATTTATGCACTGATGCAATCCTCTTCTAAATATAAAGCCTTATCTGGAATTTCATTTAAACATTAGGTGTAGATAATTTATTTATAATTAATGTAGACATCAAGTCCCATCTCTGGAATGCCTGTGAGCTTTCATTTATAATTGGGAGGTAAGTCAGGAGCTAGAGGCTGGGCCTCTTATCAGTTTCATTTTAATTTCCCTCCTACAGCAAGCGAAGCTGCTGCAGTTCGTCTCTCATTAGGAGGAAGCACAAAACTCCCCTAAAATAAGAGTTTTATAGGGAGCGTGTAAGAAACTCATCTTTGTTCCTCTTCTTGCCTTTGATAATGTTACCAGGGCTCACGCCTCCCTTCAAAGTGTTGCTCTTCCTTAAGAATAAGGCTATTAAAAATTAAAGCTGCTTTTCCATATAATAAAATTTACTCCCTGCAATTATGCAGAGGGACGAATTATCTTCCTTGGGGAGATTTTAATTAAAAGCTACAACAGGAAGGGGAGAACAAGGGCCATAAAATAATCAAGGTCTCCCCGCTAATGATGAGTTATTGGTGCCTCTTTCTGCAGGGAGCCGATGCTGACACAGGGCGAGCGGTACCAGGACAGACTGTGGGATCAGCAGAGCTGTGGAGCATCAGCTGCTGTAAGCATCCAGAATTCCTAAGCCAGCTCCCCAGAGTAAAGGATGGGCTCCAGCTCCCTGCATTTCCATGGGGAAGAGCACGTTCTTGCTGCCTTTTGGCTTGCAAAGGCTTTGCTCGCATGTGCTTTTGTGGGCTCAAGGTGGGAATCTCTTGTGCATAAGGTTTTGGTACCACCCGAGATGCCTTTGAGCTTTTCATCCTTGCCTTTGCTGCCAACCAAACCCCACCTGATGGTGTGAGGGTTGCAGTGAAACAGGCGCCCACCATGCTGGAGTCGCTGCCCTTCTCCTGCTGCCCCAGGGACCTGCTGGTGGAGCCAGGGCTCAGTAGCAGAAGAGCAGTCGCTGCTGTCAGGCATGGGGACAGGCACACAGACAGGTCACTGACCCCCCACTCTGCCCTTAGCAGCATCTTGCTGCTGCTGGACCAGGGGTTGATCTTCAAAGCACATGCCCTGGGTGCTGCGGGTGCGAGCTGACGTGGTGAGGCCCTTTCCTTGCAGAAGAGCCCACTTAGAACCTCTCTGCAAAGTGTTCATGTGGAAAAGGCTTATGAATGGAAAAGCTGATCCCGTTTTTACAGCTCTTGCAGAGCTCAAACGTTTGTCCCTGAGGGCATTGTGGGCTCCTCTGACTCCAGATGTGGTGTTGACTGATGTGAGCCCAATCCCACATCTGGCCAGAGCCAGGTAATGTGCTAATTGCCCAGAGAAGCTGTGGCTGCCCCATCCCTGGCAGTGCTCAAGGCCAGGCTGGACACAGGGGCTTGGAGCAAGCTCCTCCAGTGGAAGGGGTCCCTGCCCGTGGCAGGGGCTGGAGCTGGAGGAGCTTTAAGGTCCCTTCCAACCCAAACCACTCTGGGATTCTATCACTTCCCACAGGCTGGTGCTGCCCATCTTCTTTACCTGGTTATGGCTGCTGATGTTCTGCTGCCTGGCTCCCCAGCAGCTTCCCCCTTCTCCTGGCTGTAAAGACACGAACCCCCATTGATCTGGATCTGAAACATTTATGAAATCTTTATGGGCCTTTGAAAAGGTTTTAATTCCCTGACAGAGCTGCTTTCCCCCAAAACACCACTGATGACTCAATGAGTAATTAGAGGCTCAGCAGCTGCAGAGTGGCTGCGGCAGCTGCCACAGCAGCTTGGCACAGCAGCCGAGGAGCCAGCCAGGCTTTCTGGAAAGCCATGCTGGGGCTGAGCCACCCTTCCCAGGCTAAAGGACCCCATCTGGGATCTGCCACCCACCCTCCATGGGCTTTGGTACCCAGCAGCGCCAACACGGGATGCTCCCAGCGCAGGATGCTCCCAGTGCGGGATGCTCCCAGCAATGGATGTTCAGAGCTGCCTGGGGATGACAACACATCCACTGGTGTAGAGTGCTGGGTTATCTGTCAGACTTCTTATGGAGTGAGTGTGGAGCTGCTGAACCCCACAGGCACGAGGGAGGGTGAAGCTTCAGCCTCGCCAGTGTTTGTTCCCTCATAGGCTCGGTTCTTTGTCAAATGCAAAAGCTGCTGGCCAGAAATGAGCATGGCGTGGGAGAAACTTTGTGAGCAACTGCAGCGAGGTGGAGGATGTGGCTGTGCTGTTCCTTCTGCTGCTCTGTCCCACAGCACTTCCATGCAGCGCAGCAGGAGGTGACCTTCTCTTTGTTCAGAGACTCATCTTCAGGGGCAGAAATCTCCGCAGCAAGCTGAAAGGTTTAGGGACAAGTCTCTGTTGGCCTGGGCACAAACAGTGTCTGGGGAAGAAGCTGAACTAAGCTCAAGGACAGGAGCCCCTGGGAGGACTGGGCAGAGCTGCTGAGATGGGTATCACTGGATTGCCTGGCCCTGGCTTTGTGCCTGCATGGGAAAACAGATTCACTGACAGTTGGAGTTCGTGTTGAGCCAGCTGAGGCTGGGTCTGTGTGGGAAGGAGATGGGAGCAGGCAGGGCTGGGCAGGGTTGTGTGGGAAATCAAGAGCACATCATGGAGTCGGTGTTAGTGAAAACATCTCTGCAGGGACTTGAATCACAAAACCTGTTTCCTGGTGGGGAGGCAGAGCCGGGCAGCCCCAGCGCTGCTGCCAAGTGCCACTGGGTTGATCCCTCCACAGGGACAGGCAGGAATGGGCACAGAAGTTGAGTTGGATTTAAAAGATGCCTGCGTGCAGGCTCGCCAAATGTGCCATGAAAACTGGAGGAGATGGGAAAGGTGGCGAGAGGAATATTGCATTGGCCTGCGGGAGGGGAGCGACTCCTCCATGCTCCCAAGTGCTGGAACGCTGGGAGGCGTGGGTTGGGCGAGAGGCCTCATCCCATTCCCGGAAGCATTGGCTTGGCCACCTTATGATGTGGTGGAGGCAGGATGAGGGTGTAAGGGTTAATGGACAGTAAAAAAGGTCAGTAAAGGAGCTACAGCCCTACCCCTGCTCCTTGGAGAGGAAGGCTCTGCTGCAATAGCCAAGCTCCTGACAGTGAAGGTAATGCAAGGTTTGAGATCCATTAGAGTGCCTGTAATTATTTATAGGGAGGGGAAAAACCACACTATGTGTGCAAATCAGACGGCGCGGCAAAGAGAGGCGTTGGAGAAAGGATTCTTAAAGCCCAAAGTAATTCACGGTGAGAGCTGAGGCTGCACTTTGGAACCTGACCTTGGCTCCGGGGGCAGCGAGGGAAGGGGCTTTTGGTGTGGATAGGCAAAACCCAGGGCTGCTGGGCCACCCCCTTGTGTGCTGAGACCTCCAGACCCAGGAAGAGCTGCTGGAGAGGAGCCTGAAGCTTGGTCCCTGCTCCTGTTTTCCATGCTGTGGGAGCTGGGGCTCTCCTGCAGCTGTGGCCCTCCATGGGCTCTGCAGAGCTGAGAGCAATGCGTGGCCTTCCCAGTCTGTCCTCGCTTCCAGCAGCCTCCTCTCCTCTGCCAGGGACCTCATGGGGCTGATCAGACGCCTTCATCCTGGCATCAATTCCCCTTTTCAGTGGAGGCAGCGAATGGGCGAGAGCTCCCGGAGCCGGGATCCCTGAGCCGTGCAGAGCAGTTCCCGTGCACAGAGCTCAATGAGCAGTTGTGCAAAGGGCTTCGGGATCCTCTGTGAGATGTCCTGGAGGAGGGCGAAGTGTGCTTATATAATGTGTCTAGACAGACTATTCCTGGGGGCCAGGGGGAGCAGGGGCCTTTTATTCTTGCTTTTCTGTGTCAAAGCTCTGTGGCCCCGCTTAAAGGTTCTGGGAGCTGCTAAAATATTAATAACCAGGCTGGTGATAGGACAGCATATGCTTTTGCACTCAGGAAAATGTTGATCTTAGCACAAGCCATGTCAGCCTTTGCCTGGCGGGTGCCTCGTGCTCCAGCTGCAATGACTTAAGAGTGAAGAGCATCTCCCTGCAGCTCCTTCGCTCCATCCCCTTCTGCTCTGCTCCGTTTCATCCTCCTGGAGCTGTTGGGCTCCTCCAGCCTTTTTTGGAGCAGCTGGGCAGGATGCAAGGTGTTATCTCACCATCTGCATGGGTACCATGGCCACGCTTGGGTCAGACCGGGGCTCTGACCCCAGCAAAGCCCTGTGGTCCCCACAGGACCACCTCCCTTGTCCCCTCTAAGAGCAGCTAAGATGCTGCTGGGGGTACAGGACTGGGGACTCTCATCCTGGCATCGCTGAGACCTGACCCTCTGTGCTGTGTGGGGCTGGTAGCTCTGGGCATCTCTGTGCCCTGAAATTGGGGTTTCCCTCCCTCCCAGCCCCGCTGGGTCACCCCTCTCCACCTCACTGACACCCCCCGTCCCCACCCCCTGGAAAGGGCCTGGGGTGGCTCTGCGGGGTCCCCCCGCGCCCGCAGCAGCTCTGTCTCTGCCTTGGCACCCGGTACCGGGGGGGTACACGGCGGCCCCCTCTCCCCTGCTCGGGCCCTGCCGCGGGTCGCAGCGCCGGTGCGCGCCGCCGCGGTTCCCCCTCCCACCCCGAACGGGCGCACGGCGCTGGCGGCAGAGGCGGGAGG
>WYDI02024496.1:0-17449 GCA_009867235.2 Psittacus erithacus | reverse complement strand
TCTCAGCCAACAGCCGATCCAGAGGCAGCTGGGGCAGCCGGAGCGGGAGGCGCGGTCACAGCACAGCCAGTCCCAGCTCCGCTTGGGTGGGGGGGGATGCGCTGGGGGCGGGGGTTTGGGGGGTGCCGCGGAGCAGGGAGAAGGGCCCGGTACCCACCCGGGGGATGCTCGGGTCCCGGCTCCCGCCTGCGGCGCCTGCGGACGGGAATCCCGGCTGCGCAGCGCCGAGCACCGGGGCGGGGGGCGCCGGTCCCGCTGACCCCCACCCTGGGGAAGTGTCAGGGCAGGAGGGAAACTTCTTGGGACGAACTTTGACGAGGCCCCATTGTCCTTCCCACGCTGATCGGGACCCCCGTGGGTGCGCGGCGGGTGCTGGTGGCCCCAAGGTGCCTGCGCCACCGGGGTGCACAGTGTGTGATCCCCAAGGGCCTGCGATGGGCAGGGGGCTGCCGGCAGCGCCAGGGCCCGGGCAGTGTTTGCCAGGTTGTGATCGTGGCCGTGGGCCTCGCCAGGGCCCCACCGGGCTGCTGAGGGTGTTGGGGTGCACCATGCAGCCGGCGTGTCTCACAGCTCGGCCGCAGGGTGCTCACGGCTGCTCACGTCCCTGCCTTGGTGCAGGCACTGGGAGGTTTGTGTTGGAAATGGAGCTGAGGCTCCCTGGCTGCCTCCACAAGCGGTTTGTGGCTTTGGAAGAAAAGGACTTTGACTGAAGCCTCACAAAAGCACTTTCTGTTGGTGATTGGGGCACTGAGGGCTGTGTCTTGGGGTGGCTGCAGCCTGGTCCCCCTCACCTGGCATGAACGGACCAGGAGTGAACACGGATCCAGAAGCAGCATCCCCACCCGGCAGACGGCCCGCTCTCCCCTCAGCTCATCAATATACTTTGCTATTAACTTGGAGCAGCAGCGAGTTGTTGCTCAGGAGTTCTGCATGGGGCAGGGTAGGGCTGGAGCAAACCCGGCGGTCCCGGGGAGCAGGACGTGCCTGTGCCTGCCCTTGACGGTGGCGGCAGGGCTGCGAGCTCCGATCACGCTGGATGCGCATGTGGGAAAACAACTTCTTGGATGGAATCTGAACTCCCAGCTCTCCCTGGCACGTGTGGCTGCTTTGTGTTTTCAGAGGCAAACCTTGGAAGTGCATCTGGCCATGACTCTGCATGAAGGTAAGGGGTCCAGGGCCCAGCTGTGCGCTCCCAGAGGCTTTAAGGGGCTTCTACGTTAATTCATTGGTTAGGGGTTAATTCACTGATTTGGAGGGGATCAACACTGACTGTGGCTGCTGCTGCTCGAGCTGCCTGCTCCTGTGAGGATGTGCCCGTAAGTCCTGTGCAAGCTGGCAGCACCCCTGCCCTTGCAGAAGCATGGCAGCAAAGGCATTCCCAATGGGACACGAGGCAGGAGCGGGCATCGCGCTCAGCACTGCGCAAAAGTCATCTTCATCACTGTCATTGTGAGGGGTGTCTGAGCGGGGAGCTGGGGCGGTCTGTGGAACCCGCTGTGCCTGCATGTGGCTGCCTGAAAATAGCATCAATGGGCAGTGCCGCTGGATGTGACTGTCCAGGAATAAATGAGGCTCTGTCCCCTTTGGAGCCTGACCGGAGCTCCTGCAGCCAACACAAAGTCAAACCCACCCCTGTGGACTTGGGGGTGTTTGAAGTGGCTTCAGGTGTTTTCCGATGGAGCATGAGGCCTAGCGTCGGCTTCTTGGCTGAGCAGCTCCATGGGGACAGGAGGAGCTGGTCCCTCGGTAGGTGCCAGGGTGCCTCTGCTGAGAAGAAACGCTCCTGAAACGTGTGTTCAGAGCCAGGCTGCTGCTAACGTGTGTGCGGGGTGAGTCTGCCTCGTGCGGTCAGAACGACTCCTGGAGTCCTGCTCAGGTCCTCCAGCCCTGCACCCTCCTGCTATGTATCCCCCTGAGTCTGTGCTGGGGCTGGTGTTCCCAACTGGAGCCTGGAGTAATGCCCCACCATAGTGGTTCCAGGAGCTCACCTGGCTGTGGCCATCCACAGCCGTTTCCAACCCAAAAACACTTCTCAAGCACGGCCCCAGCATCCCGGAGCATCAGCTGTGGCCGTAAAGGAACCCTGGTGTTGGGACTGATTTGCTGTGTCCCTGGAGATGTTCCCCTTGCGCTGGCTTTTATCTGGCACTTCTGGGCTGATCTATGTATTCCTACAAGTGCACAGTGTCAGTCTGCTACTGAACAAACAGGGACCTTTGCATAGATGCTCTCCAAGTCAAGCACTGAACATGTTAATCGAGTTGCTTTACACTGTTGAATTTCCAGGACTGGAAGCATGGGGCAATCTCCAACATGTGCTAGACTGAAACATCAGAGGAACAGAGAGCCATTCCCTGAGCAACACATCCCATGAAGCTGCTTCTCTTGTTTCCCAGCTCCATTGGGGCTGCTGTTTGACTGTTCCCATCCCAGAGCCTGGGGTTCTGCAGCCCTTTAATCATTGCTGGGGAAAATAAAATGCAAAGCTGTGCGCCCGGAGCAGAGTAATGAAGCCCGGGAGGGTCTGTTTGTCAATTTCGAAACAATATTGTGATGTACAAAGGCTGTTCCTTAGTCTGAGAATGCCTCCAAAATCGTGCCATAATTTATGTGTCAGGAAGCCTCTGTTAAGGGCTGTATCTGTGCTCTCAAGGGCTGTATCTGTGCTCTGAAGGGCTGTATCTGTGCTCTCAAGGGCTGTATCTGTGCTCTCAAGGGCTGTATCTGTGCTCTCAAGGAAATCCAGGCTGCGGCTGCATGGTAACAAGGGCTTGGTTTTCAGTCGAATCACAACAAGCACAGGTTGTAAAAGGGAACCTTGAGCTGCTCTGTGGGTGAGCTGCAGGCACAGGACGTGCAGGACTGGTCCTGGTTTCCCCTGGGATGCTCACCCAGTGTTCCACTGGCACACCAGGGGTGCAGGGCTGTGTCTTTTGGAGGTGTTAGGATGCTTTTGATGTTCTGTGGCCTGGCTGGGGCTATAGGGCTGCAGGCAGGGGAGGGTCCCCCTGCTCTCAGAGGGGCCATTCATGGCTGGGGTTAGGGTTTGTCCCTAAACCCCACCACTTTTCCCCATGCAACATCGCAGCCTTTCCCCAGAATGAGTACCCAGGGCCAGGGGCTGGTGGCAGCTCCATGAGGCCACTGAGCCCTTCCTTTGGGCTTTGAATCCCTTGGGGCTGCAGGACCTGGCTCGGGTGAGCCTGGGCTAGGTCAGTGCTGCTGAGCTGGGGCAGCAGCTTGGCTCCAGTGGGGGCTCCGAGCCCTCAACACAGACCAAACAGATCCGTGCTGCTCTGGATCGGGAACGCTCCCGAGTCGTGATTTTGCCTGGCCTCATTATGGAGGTTTTTAATTAGTTGATAAGGAAAATCACTCTGTAATTGCAAGGGGAAACGTCCTGAGGTTGAGTCCTAACCCTGCCTGGCTCTGCCTGAGGACGGGAGCTGCTCCCGCTGCGCCAGCCTCTGTGAAGGTGGCAGCAGCTGGTGCCAGGGTGCCAAGCATCCCTGTGGCAAGGTGCTGGGCTCCTTTGGCCAATAGGGCTGACCCTGGAAGGATCAAACCAACCCAGGGTTTGCTTTGCTTGGCTCTGAGGCCAGGCCGTGCCGGGCACTTGGTTTCCAGTTTGGGTATTTCTGGCTCTGACGTCTGGTTGCTGAGTCCAGCAGTGGATGAAGGAGCTGTTGAATATGGGGTGGGTCTTGTCAGTGGCTGCTTCTCACCTTCCTTTCAGCTCCCAGTGCTTTAAGACCTCAGCTGCCTTTGAGCTGGGGAACGCACTGCAGCCCATTCAGCAGGAGCAGGGGCTGGCATCGTAGTGGAACCATGGGGCAAAGGGCCAGGAGCTTTTTGGGGTGATTTTTTACCTTTATGTGTTGGAGCAGGAGGGATGTGGCACTGGTGACCTGGGCTTTGCTGCTGTTGCTGCCTTGACAGTCCAGGGGCTCCCTGGATCCTACCAGGCCCAGGTGGCAGTGATGCCAATGGCCACCAATGGTGGCTACTGGAAACCAGCGCTCCAGAGAGGAACCCCAGTCTCTTGGTCAGCTGCTTATGGAAGAGGGATGGAGATGGACAGGTCCTGGCCTCATCCTGCCTGGAGGTTGATCCTGGCTGCAGGAGAGTGAGGTGCAGCATCCACAGGGATTCCTGGTCTCAAAGCATTCAAGACCTCTGCTCTGAGCAACACTGTGCAGAGCTTTGGCATTTGGTTCCCACATGACTCTGCATCAGTAATTCCTGGTGAACCTGAGCAGTAATTCCTGGGTATGGATTTTCTGCCAGAATTCCCACCATATTAATGGAGAAATAACTGAAGGCTTTGTGCTGTTCTCTCATCCAGCACCACCGCTGCTGCTGCGCCTTCCTTGCCTGCTCTGCAGGTCACAGAGATAGGAAAAAGAGGAATGGTAGCAGGGAATTGATATCTTTAAAACCGAGAAGCCTGCTCTGGGACAGAGACATGCCTGGGCTGGCGCAGAGGATGCGATGCTCCCGCTGGAGATGCTGCTGGGGCTGGGGTGGTTGGTTTTGGGAAGAGGAACACCCGCAGCCCAGTGGGGCTGGCTCCTCCGCGCTGGATTCTGGGGGGGTTTGTTGCTTTGTCCCTTTTCCTGTTCTTGTTTGTCGTCTGCTCCCCTCACCCTGCCCTGGCCCCATGCTGCAGGGGATGTAGCCATCCCAGTGCCACTGTTGATCTTGGTTGGGAGCGCTGCTGCTTTGCATCCCTTTGAAGCACCTCCGCACAGAGCCCGTCTGTGCGCTGGGGCCTGGAGCTCCTTCTGAGGAGCCCTGAAATGGTCTTAGGAAAGAATCCCATCAAAACCCCACACAAGGGAAGCTTGTTCTGGAGCAGGCAGGAGCCACGGGTGCCACGGAGCAGGACTGGGGGGCAAGAGCTGGCTCCTGCCCACCCGGCAGCAGAGTCCTGCCCATCGCTTCCATTGCACGCAAGGGCAGAGCCTATAAATAACCCAGCTCCGAGTTTTCGAGCAGCATTAGGAACTCTCCAGGCTTATTTTTCAGTGCTGTTACGAAAGGGCTTGAGCGGATTAAAGCGTGCCCGGATTAATCCGTGCTCCGGAAGGCGCAGAGTGCGGGAAGGGCAGTGCTGCCGCCCCGGGAATGCGGTGCTGGGTTCACTGGGGCTCTCTGCGCCCCGTGGGGCTGTGACTGGTGAGACAGGGAGGGACATGGCACGTTCCCAGCCCCTGGCTCAGCCGCTGGGCACCTCAGGCAGCAGATTTTCATAGAGTCATAGAATCCCAGCTGGGTTTGGGTTGAAGGGAGCTGAAAGCTCCTCCAGCCCCAGCCCCTGCCGCAGGCAGGGACACCTTCCACTGGAGCAGCTTGCTCCAAGCCCCTGGCCTTGAGCTTTCACAGCTCAATGTCAAAGTCCTCTCCTCTCCAGTTTCCAGGAGAGGCAATTAGCCAACAGGCAGAAGAGCAATGTAATAAGTGTGACGAATGAGCAAGCCAGGCGTGGTACAGGGCTTGCTGTGCCCTCGGAGGAGCCTTCCACGGGGTGGGAATGTGGCAGCAGCCTCTCAGGTGGGAGCACAGCAATTCCCTTGTCCAAGCCAGGGCTCTGGCTGTTCATCAGCCTGAGCTGGCTCCTGCTTGGGAGCCGCTGCGGAGCCCGGGAGGGCCCTGGGATGGGTACCCCGATGCTGTGATCCGTGCCAGTACCGCACCTCGTCTGCCGGGTGCGTGCTGTTGCAGGGCAGGATGGGTGCAGTGGGTGAAGTAAAGGGATTCATGGAGCCTCCTGCGGGTGCTCGTGTGATGCCAGCGCTACACCCATGGGAAACACGAGATGGGCTGCGGCTGCTCCAGCGCCTGCCTGGGTCTGGCCTCTGCTGAGCACTGAGGAAACTTCTCCACTTGTCTTTGGGAGCTTTTCCATTCTGGAGGACTCGAGCAAATCCTTTGCTGAGGAAGGCGATGGCTGCACTGGGGAGATGCTGGCAGGAGGCACAATCCCCCTGAGCGCTGCAGGGCCGTTCCCTGCTGCTGGATGAAGGAGCTTGTTCTTCTCCCACCAGCTGCAGGGAGCCCGACTCCTCTGCAGCCCCAGCTGGAGATAACACTGGGTGTGAAGGGACGGAGATAACAGCAGCCGCCAGCACCAAGGTCTGCCGGGTCAGGGCAGCACTGCCCTAGGGCTCTTTCATCAGCAGCACCAAGCCCCATCCCGCTGTGGGACAGTCCACGGGCACCCCAGAGCCCTCTGCCCATGGCCAAGGCAGGAGCCAGGATTTCTGCCTTTGTTCACCTGCTGCCAAGGCGTTGGGAAAGGGAGGATTTTTTAAAGCACAAACCAAATGAAGTGAGATCTGCTGGCGAGGGATTAAACCGCGGCCCTCGGCTGTATTTATAGAAGGTTCAGAAGTAAATCCGTCCTCAGACTGAATAAATATTTTGCTCAGGCAGGCGCGATCTTCAGTTCATCTGTCTTGGAAAGACTTAAGTGAGAGGGGAATTGATTTTCTTCAGCTTGAACAAGGCAAGCAGCTCTCAAACCCAGAGAGATGCTGAAGTCCTGTTATCAGCTAGAATGGGAAAGCAGCTGGGAAATCATTAAAGAGAAAGTGAAAACGAAGCTGCTTTAGGGAGGCTGCAATTCCCCGTCCATCATCCCTGGCACTGCCACCTCCAAAGGCTGCTCTGGGGCTGCGGGTTCAGCCCCTTTACATGTTAGGTGACTGCCATGAGCTCCAGCAGCTCCCCAGGGGTGATGGGAGCAACTGGCACCGGTTGCACTGGTGCAGGGCCAATGGCCCTGCTGCACTGGAGAGGTGGCACTGGGGACCCAGGGGTGGCAGTGCCGGCATGGAGGGGGATCCATGTAGGTGCGGTGGTGGTACAAGGATGTCAGCCTCAGGTGTTGACACCACCAGGCACGGAGCCACGTGGGGCTGGGCCTGGCTTTCACATCAGGCTTCAGTGCTTGGATGGCTGCGGCTGTGATGTGCTGCGAGGATGAGCAATTCCGAGCACATCCCTGTCTCCATCCCCATCCTGCCGGGATGCAGCCCTTGGGCTCCCTGGTGCTGCCAGGGCAGGCCGGTGTCCCTGCGCTGCTGCTGCCGGTGGCACGGGCAGAGGCTGTCCCTGCTCGTTGTGCAGCAGAATTCCTGCTCGAAGGGCTTTTTAGTTCAAGCCGGCACCTGGTGCTTCCAACATCAGTTACTGCTAAGACATGGGCTTAGTGCTTTGCTCTCAACAAAAGCTGCTGCCGGGTGAGCTCCAGCGTGGTGTGAACCAAGCAGCGAGCACTGCCCCCACCTCCCCCTAACCGGGGCTGCAGCATTCCCCGTTCCTTTTCCCAGGTCATAAAGGAAGCAATCAAAGGGAGAATTAAGACAAACCAAAGCCCTTGGCAGCGCTGCCTGATCTCTTCTCCCTGTTTTGCAGGGGAGAACCGCATCAAGCAGGCGCTCGCTGCATTCACCACCCTGCGCAGGGGGGATGCCCGGTGCTGGGCCACGGGTGGCAGCGGTGGCGGTGCCAGGGGAGGGTTTTGCTGCTCGAGCTCCGTCCGCCCCGCGCTAAAAAAAGCCCCGAGATGAGCAAAATTATCCGCTGAGTCACTAATCACTCAGCGCTGCTTTAGTCACCAGCTCCCGCGCGCGGGGACGTTGGCTGCTGAGGGGGCATAAACGGGCTCGTCATGACGTTAAATGGATGTGGCCAAAAGAAAGAGCTGCTGCTGCCGCTGCTGCTGACACCAGATGGATCGTGAGGCCCTGCAGCCACCGGAGAGGCTCAATTAGTGATGATTCCTAAGGAAACCTTTGATGAATTGCGCCCGCGCGTGAGGGATGCTCCCCATGGAGGCGCTGCCTGTGTGCCATGGCAGTGTGGGTCATCGCATCCTGGTCTCTGTCCCTGTCCATGAGCATCGCAGCTCCTGCTTGAGGATGAGCTGCTTCTCCATGGGGTGCTGGTGTGGTGGGAGCACCCCCTGCTCGGGAAGGGGTGCTGGGGGCTGGAGCTGTGGTTGGGTGACCACAGTGGAGGCACATCTGAGATCCTGGGGCTTGGGAAAGCAAAGATGCTGCAGCCTGAGGATGCCCCATCCCCTCCTGCTCCCTGTCTTACCCAGTACCAGCAGGCACCTTCTCCTGTGGGCCACAGCACCCTTTGCTCTGCCATCTGCCCCAGAGCATCCTGGATGAGAAAGAGGGACTGTTGCTCAGGTATCCACACGTTTGCAGCTGCAGAGGGATGGATGCTGGCGGAGGGACGTGCTTCTGGGGGGGCCGAGTGGGTGTCACATTGCTGGAGCTTCCAGACAGAAATAGCTCCATGCACAGCCCCGCTTCCAGGGAACCTGTGGGAGCGTGGCATCAGCTGCTCCATCCCAGGAAGACGTTGGCTCTTTGCGGGGCTGTGATTGCTGCAGGGGAGAAAGGAACTGGGGGGGCAGCCCCAAGTTGGGAAATCACGTCTGTGCTTGTGGGGCAGGGGCCTCTCTGGGTTTGGTGTAAAACAGTGCTGGATTGGGCCATGGATGGGCCCTACATCCACTGGTGTGGTGCTGCCTGGGCTGGACAGGGCCGGCTGGCTCGGTGGGTCTGTGGTCCGGCAGCCCCCCAGCCTCACCGTGAGAGCAGGCACAGGATGCTCATGGCTGGGTACCATGTGGCATCTTTGATGAGCATCTGGCTCAGTGCTGGACCAGGCTGTCCCCACCGCTGCTGTGCTCTGACCTGCTCCACACCAGCATTCTCCCCATCCCCAACTGGGCCAGGTAGTTCTGAGCCTCCCCCCGCACCCAACACGAAGGGCTCTTTTAGCCGAGTAACCACCGTGCCAGAGCCAAGCGCCTGTGAAAGGGCCTGTCTCAGAGCAGGAAGGAGCCATAAAGGGCCTATTTATGTCGCTGGCTCCTCGCAATGTTTTCAGACGCAGCCCTCACATGTTTTCATAGCAGCAACGCCTCCACCTCTCGCCAGCTGCCAGCAGAGACGAGCCTTTCGCTGCTGTCCTCCTCTCGCATCCCCATGCGCCGAGGCTCTGCGTGGCTGTGGTTGGTGCTGGGGCAGTGCTGGGCTTGGCGGGGTGGGCACGGGGCATGGACACTGCAGGGGTCGGGCTGCATGGCACAGGGCTGGCTGCATGGCATGGGGATGGATGCATGGCACAGGGATGGGTGCATGGCATGGGGATGGATGCATGGCACAGGGATGGATGCATGGCGCAGGGCTGGCTGCATGGCACGGGGATGGATGCATGGCACAGGGATGGATGCATGGCGCAGGGCTGGCTGCATGGCATGGGGATGAATGCATGGCACAGGGATGGATGCATGGCACGGGAATGGATGCATGGCACGGGGATGGATGCACAGCACAAGGCTGGCACACTGTGTGGTGCTCCTGGCTTAGTGAGCATCTGGGCAGGGCCACGGGGCTGAGGCCGCGCAGGCTCACACCCCATGTGTGCTGAGGGTGAAGCGAGGAGCCCTTCTGCCCTCCTTTGTCCCTCTGGCTCCTCCATCCACCTGGGAGCAGCTCTGGTGATGGGCTAGCTGGCTGCCACGGTTCCTGTTGGGATGCAGCCCCAGCACATGGTCCAGAGGCAGCCACAGGACCGTGCCTTGGCTGCTTCCCGCTGTCCCATCTATGAGGGTGGCACTATGCCATCCATGGACGTGCTCAGGCCCTTGGCATGGACAGGCTGCGTTGTGCATCCCGGGAGGTGGACTTGCCAGCACCTCTGCCCAGGCCACCTTGCCGCCGTGTTTCCCATCGCCTGGAATTTGCTGGCAGGCAGCGCTGGACGCAGCCCACTGGAGGAGCAGCAGCTCCCAAGCTTTGCCCTGGGAATGCCCATGTGGAAGAACCAGCCTCTCCTCCAGCCATGGTCCATCAGCTGCGTACAAGGGCTGATGTGAGCTGCCCCCTCTGTGCCCAGCCCTGCCACCCCTCTGTGTCAGTCGCCATGCAGTGACAGCACAGCAGCCCTGCAGTGACAGCGCTGCAGCGATCCCGTGTCACACGTGCCATGCAGTGTGGGAGGCAGGGACCGGAGAAGGAAAGTCTTTCCTGTTCAGTGCCAATGCAGGAGGGAGGCAGGAGCCTGGTGCTGTGGCTGGTATGGGGCTGAGCGGGGCTCCTGTGGACACCCCCAGCACCCTGGGGAGGCTGTAGCTGCTCGAGCACTGTCCTGGCTGTGAGGCAGTGATGGGCTCCTTGTCCCCTTTGGTACCCAGAGCACCCAGGGCTGAAGTGGGAAGGGAAATGGGCACAATTTCATGGAGTGAAATCCCATCACCGGTCCCTCCTCCAGCAGCAGCTGAGCCTGAGGTGGGACCTGAGCCTTGTGCTGCTACAAACCCACCTGGAGCCCCCCTGTGCCATGAGCCATCTGCAGCACGTACCCCGCAGGGCTCTGTGTGCCCAGCCCGTGTCCACGTGTTTTCCATGGCAGGAGGACAAGTCACTTTTCACGAGTCCATGTGGGAATTCCTTTTGGAGGGGAAAGCTGACCCGCTCGAGCTCGTTGCATACCGCTAATGGTGCTGCCCAGATAAATGCTTGGGCTGCCTTCTGCCCTTCTCAGAGCAAAGGTCCTTGGGTTTAACTGGACACACGTGCTGCTGGCCCGGCACAGCGCCTCTGCCATAGCTCAGGATGCTCACGCTGCAGCCACTGGGTTCCTGCAGCAGCGTCCTGGTAGTGCAAAGCTGGGAGCAAGTCTGGAGATACGGGAGAGCTCAAACCAGCGTGCGGGGAGGAGGCGATGAAATGAGGCCACGCTTAGCACTGAACTGATTAAACCTGAGCTTTAAAACTCTTTTCCTTCTGTCCTCGAGCCAGCAAGCAGCATAGAACTTCATTAGTCCATATCCAGGAGACACTGAAAGGCATGGACATGGACATGGAAAGACATGGACAATTAATTATCATCTGTCCTGTTTAATTTCCCTGCCTGTCAGAGATGGCTTCCCAGCGGTCCACAGGCCCGTCAGTGTCTGAGGATGAGACATGAGCCTGGGAGTCAGCATGCCTCCAGGGCAGCTCCTGCTGCTGTGGCCCTGTGATAGGACCCTTATACCCCCATTGCTCTTGGGGTCCCTGGGCTGTGGGCTTGAGGCTGTTTGGGTTTGATGGCTGGAGGGACTCCAAGTCCTCCCACATGCCAACATGCGCCCCATTGGTGGTGGTGGGCTGAATGTGACTGCTCCTCCAGCCTCTGCTGCTGCACGGAGCTCTGGAGGGGTTTGGTAACACCGCAACATTGCCATAGCCAATAATGGGATCTGCAGGGATTCAGAAAGGAATCTGCAGATGGGGCATTCCCATAGCTGAATGCTGGCTGTGAGGTTCCCCTCTAGCCCAGGCATGAGGATGGGGCTGATGCAGAGTGAAGGATGGTTTTGGACCCTGGTTCCTGGCCCTTCTCCTCCCTGCGGCCCTGGTTCCGTTGTGCTTTGCCTTCCTCAGACCCATCCTCCCCACTCGCCTCAAACCCTGGTTACCAGTTGCTCTGTAGGAATCATTCCTCCCAAGTTTCCTTCCTAAGCCATGGTAAGCACAGGCTTTGATTTGCTCTCCTGCTCCTTTCTTCCTTTCTCTTCTCTTTCATCCCTCCCACCCCAAATGAAGAAACCCTTTTGATCGTGCTGGGCTCAGCCTCTGTAACGAACATCTCTGTTTGTGTTGTGGGGTTGTCAGCGTGATAACTTGACAACGCGTCTCCCCATCGTCTCACACACAATGAATTATTTCTTCCGCTCTTTCTTTGTACCATCTCTGGGATAAATTATCTCTTCCAATATTAGCAGATGGGTTTATCAACCAGCGGAGCATCCTTAAGCTCTTAGATTATACACTGCCCAGCACGGAGCGCCGGTCACTGCGGCTCAACCAAGGCTGCAGCAAAGTGTTTGTCAGGGAATTGTCAGGCTGGCCTCAAAGCAAATTGCTTTGCCAATTTATTCCCTTTCCTGTGTATGAACGTACTGCTCTTAAAGGGATGCTGTCACGTTAAATATGGAACTGCCAAGCGCAGGCATTAGAAAATCGTGGCTTGTCCCATTTTCCTTCCTCCCACTCTAAATTCGAAGAAAACAATAAATTCGGGGCTCTTTTGACTTGTCACCTGCCTTTCAGCTGCAGGCGCTTTTCCAAGCTCTTCCCAGCAGTCGGGAGCTTTGGGAACTTCAGCACCATGACAAGCGCTGCAGATCTGGGGCAGAGCGTGCGGATCAGGCAGCTCCTCGCCATGGAAGTCCAGCTTTCCCTCTGCATCCCTTCCCTCCAATGTGCAGGGCTGACCTGGCAGCAGCCCCAGTGCCAAAGCACTCAGGGAACCTTTCGTTCCCACTGAACCATGTGCTGGTCAGAAAATCCTGCCCAGATTTATCCTTGATCCATCATCACCATCCTCAAGTCCCATCCTGCTGCCTGGCCTCTGTGTCCCATCTGCTGTGACTAATGCAGAAAATCCTTCTCCAGCCTTTATCTTTCCAAGCACTTCTATGGGGAAGTTACTGGGAGGGGGTTTATTGTATTCTGATGAACTCTCATTTTTAGGGTGTTTTTATGCTGCAGTAGGGAAGTAGCTCAGGTCAGAACTGAACAACCTCGCAGTGATTCCTGTCACACCTATTGAAGAGAACTGCCTGAAAACAGGTTTGATTTGGGGCTGGGGGTGGGTATTTTGATGCTTTTCCCCTCCCTGCTCCAGGGAGCCTCAGTGTTCACAGCTGTGGGATGTGAGGCACAGGGCAGCTCCAGCTGGGATCAGTTTGGGAGGGCTATAAGAAGGGGAAGGGGAGAGCTGTAGGGGTTTGGGAGAAGTGTTCTGTATCCTGGGATCCATCTCCATACAGGGATCCATTTGCCCTCTGCCAGTCTGGCCCATGTGATGCTCTGGTAGGTCCTGATGTGCTGTTTCATTTGGGGGGGGTCCAGGCCTGGGGTGAAATTGCTTTGGCTTCTGTGGGGCTTGGTGCAGCACAGGCTCTTCTGAGTGTGATCTGGAGGTGACACCAGAGAGATCTGCTGTCAGGACATGGGTGTTTTGATCCTGGTGGTTAAAATACCTGCGGCATGTGGTCATGGGAGGTTCAGAAGGCAGAAGTAATGCAAAGTGTCCTGCCAGCCTTAACTTCTTAATGAAAACAGCTTTCAGGGCTGTGGTCCATGGTCATTTACTTATTTACTGACCCCCTGTGGGGGCTCCAGAGCCTCCTCCAGATTGGGTGTTTGGTGACTTGGATTTTAATGAAGCACTGGGCTTACTTTGATGGACTGACCAAAGCGCTACATGGATTCAAACAGCTCCTGTTGCAAATATCTTTATTTGATACCCCTGCAATGACTGCATTTCAAATGTCACTTGCTTAGCACTATGAAATATTTAATTTAGGCTGTAATACAGTAGCCTGCAAGAGCTCTGGCTTAAACTGGAGGTCTCCTGTGTCAGCCAGCAGCTATCTACAAACACACTCAAAGGCCACTTTCTGCCCCAAAAAGCTCCTGCTGCAGATGTGGGTACGAGGGGGCTGGATGCTGCGTTCACTGCGGGTCTGTATCAGCCTGGCTCTGCAGCGGGAGCAGCACTGGCTACTGCTCTCTGAATTGGGATGTTTAATGTGATCGTCTGAGTCCTGCATGTGTGGTAAATTGTCTTCTCCAGGAGCTTGGTTGTGCAGCTTCAGTGAGGGGGCCCGAGGTGCTGCGGGTGCTCAGACCCCTCCCTGTGGTGTGATGTGGTTCTCTATTGTGTTGCCCAAGAGGAAACAGTTGTGGTGAGTGCAGGGTTGGGATGAGGGCAGGGGGTGCCTCCAGCAGCACAAGTGGGACGGTGCCTACAGGGACCTCAATACCAGCAAAGCCATGTGTGGAGTCACCCCATTCACGGGTGCCATGAGGGTTGAGGCTCTGCTGGGGTGTCAGGAGCCAGCTTTGTGCCAGAGGAGTCTCTGCCATGTTACACGTGGTGCCTGGCTTTGTTTCTGGGGGGGATTTGAAACAAACCCCCCCCATTTGTCACGGCCAGGGAGGAGCAGCTCGGCCAAAGCTGCATCAGGTTGCGTGCTCGGGTCTATTTTAAGGGGTGAGCGGTATGGCTGATGGTGTCTGACATCCTCACAGGGCCGGGCATGTGCCCCTTTCTCCCCAGAGCTCACCAAAGCTGCCTGGTTTATTCCTTTCCTGCTATGACACCGCAGATCCCCACCCCGGCAGCTCCTCCCTGTGCCCGGGGTGATGCCCGGGGCAGCTCGGCCACGGTGCTTTGCCAGCGCTTTGTGTCCTCCTTGAGTTTTGGCGTCGTGTGAGGGACTGCTGGGAGCGGGTTTGGTGCTGGGGTGGCTGCACCCAGGGCAGGCACAGCCTTGTCTGGCTGCGGGTTTGTGATGGGTGCCTCTGCCCTGCTTTTTGTGCTGATCGTAAGAAACATGAAGGATCCTGCAGCCCTGTGCCACGCGTTCCTCAGCTGGGGGGAGCAGCAGCCCATTGGGATGATAAGCAGCTGCCTGTGTTTGCTTTGCTTTGTTCCCTACTGCTGCTGGGAGCCCCTGAGCCCGTCATGGGGGGGACACAGGACCTGGCTGTGGCATGTGCCCAGGGCAGCGTGCTCATCACCTCATTTATCATCCTAAAAGGACACAGCCCATGTGCCCTGCCACCACCACGTTGTGTCTCTCATTACCCCTGTTTGGTTCCTGCTGAAGCTGATTCATTACCCTGTTGCCGACGCAGCGTTGGAAGCTCCGGGATTGCAGCACCTTGGGATGGGAGCTGCGAGGCGCTTCCCAGGCTTTGCTTCCTGGGGCATGTTCTCTGCAGCCTTGTTCCCTCCATGGCGTCTCCATCCGTCCGGGTTTTCGCTGTTCTGGCTGTTTGGGAGCCGGGCTCAGATCTGCTGATTCAGAGGACACGTCCCTGCGGTGTCAGTGATCTCGGATGTGCGAGAGGACGGGCACAGCAGCGCTGCTGTGTCTGCGATGCTCTTTGCATGCCCGTGGTGCTGCAGGATATCCCGTTGCCCTACAGTGTGGGAGTGGGGCTGAGGGGCATCTCGGGGCATGTGAGGGTAAGAGCCAGCCTGGGCGTTTGGGGGGCTCAACCCCATGGTCTGAGGTTGGTCTGAGCCCGCTGTGTGCCCTGGTCTGTGTGCTAGGAGCCAGCCTGAGGTCCTGAGCTCTTTGGGAGGGCTGGCTCGCAATAATCCTTGCTCTGGCTTATGGACTGATCCTAAAATGCGCGTCACTCTGGCATTAGTGGAGCATACGCTGGGACTGGGGGGACGGGGCAAAAGGGGACTGTTGGCACATTCTGAAACGCTGAAAGTGGAATAGCCATGGCCAGGGCCCTCAGTCTGTGGTCCGCCTGTGCGCGCTCGTGTGTGGGACATCACAGTGCCTTGTGATGCTGTAGCAGGTCCTGTGGGCGCCCTCCATCCCAGGGGCAGAGCACCGCTGCGCTCGCTGCAGCCCGGGCTGGTTGCATCCGCATCCCTCCGCCAGGTTCCTTACGGAGCCGCGTGGGGAATGCTCCGGGTGCGCCCACAGGAGCTGCCCCATCCCCTTACCCACCAGCAGAGCTGCTGCCGCCGCCTTCGCCCGCTCTTGGCTCGGGGGGTGCATCTCCAGCGCTGCCTCCTGCCGACGGCGCCCGCTCGGGGCTGCGGGCTCTGTGTGAGCCGCCGGCTCCCGGCCGCAAGCTGCTGATGAGGCTGATTTAGAGGCGATCGCCCCGCGCTTGAAGCGCTCCTTGAAACATGAGACACGCGTTGGAAGCTCTCCGGGTGTAGGAGCGCTCGGGCGCGCTGAGCCCCGCACACGGGCAGCAGCCGGCGCGGTGGCGGCGAAGGGCAGAGCTCGGCGCTCCCTGGGCCAGGTAAGAGCGTCCCTGCGGTGGCACCGGCAGCTGCCTCTCGCCATTGCTGTGCCCTGGACCCGGACGGGTGGGGGGGCTGTAAGCTGCTCTGTGCGAGCAGGGATGGGGCTGCCCCCTCCACCGGGCTCCTCTGCGCCCCATGGAGCTCCGTGGGGGCTCGGGAGGGTTGATCCCCGGTGTAAATCGCTGCCTCGCCTCTGTGTGTGGCTGTGATGGGATCACGGAGCTCCTCCAGAACTCAAGCGGCTCCGCTGCTGAGGCACTGCCCCAAACTGGGGAGAGCTCTCGGGTAATTCTTTCATTCAAGCCACTTTTAATGGGGCCGCGCTGCCAGCTCTGACAGCGTTTCATTAGGAAGGTTCAGACCACGGCAGGGATGAGATGCAGTGATTCCAGGCGCACTCGGGCAAGGGGCTGTGGCGTTTACTGGCTTCCCGGTGGGTCCTTGCAAGTGAGTGCGTTGCTCAAGGGGTTTAAGGGAGTTTTGTGGCAGCTGCTGGTGACTTTCATACTAAATCTTCTACTTCTGTGACTTTTTCCTATTGCACTCAAGCAGAGCTGGGGAAAGCGGATTCGGTTATGGAATCGTGTGAACTCCAATCAGATTTTCTGGGTTTAGATTTCTTGCTCTCTTAGCAAGTTCTGAACTTCAGGTTGTAGCTTCCCTGATTCCACAGTGATGAATGGGGCAGATCTTCAGGTCAGCAGGTTTGATGCCAGCGCAGCTCCGTGGTGAAGATGGTTTGGCTTGGGTGGAGGCTGTGGTCCTGCGTGTTGGGTCTTTGTGTTCAGGCTCAATAAATGACCCTCAGGATGGGATATGGGTCAGTGCCAGCAGCAGGAGGGACCCAAGAGGGTGGTACTGGGAGAACACCCTCAGTCATAGCTCGGGCTGTGTTTAACCACGCTCCCTGCACCGAGGTTGGCCTGACTGGGTCCATCCTCAGGTTATCTGGAGTGTCAGAATTGAGGTAAAGGACCCAATGGGCATCAAACCCCCTCACTCTTCAGGGTGTTGTGGCTTGGCCAGAACCATGCTGTCCTGGTGACTTAGCTCACACCTTTGCTGTGTGCTTTTCTGAGTGTAATCTATTTCCCGGGCTAAAAAGCAGCTATTTGGAGATTTGGGGGGGGCCCAGCATGGAGGGAGGGTGGCTGTGAGACCTCTGTCACATGTCCTGAGCCCCAGCTCCTCCTTTGCATGCTGAGGGTGCATAAATGTGTCAGCAGGCTGCAGATGGCCCCTGGCATCGCCTGCGCTAATCCCCTTGCTCCTCCCGGCCGGTCTTAGAGGCTGCTGTTGCCCACAAGCTCCTGGCAGAGCCACCCAGCACAAGGTGGCCAACTATGGCACAGGCACCATTTGGGTCACTGCGATGTGACCCTTCCCGGCTGCAGGAGTGAAGGATGCTCAGTGCAGTGATGTGGTGCAGAGCACACAGCTGCTCTGCGGTGCCCGCATCTTGCATGAGAAGTCATAGAATCATGGAGTGGTTTGGGTTGAAGGGACCTTAAATCTCATCCAGCTCCAACCCCTGCCACGGGCAGGGACACCTTCCACTAGAGCAGCTTGCTCCAAGCCCCTG
>WYDI02024495.1:0-25198 GCA_009867235.2 Psittacus erithacus | reverse complement strand
CTGAGCAGCAACTGAAAACATCGGTGTTATCAGCGCTGTTCCCAGGCTGAAAGTCAAAACCAGCACTGCACCAGCTAATAAGAAGGAGAAAAATGAGTGCTGCTGCTGTACCCAGGACACTCATCTGCAAGTAAACTATATAAAGCAATCTAAAGACTATAAATATATACTCAAAATACAAGTATCAGACAACCTGAAACTGGAGAGAAGAATGAATTGAAATGACAGAATTTTACAGATTGCACCTTCCCACAGGGTGCACTCCTTCAGGATCAGACTGTTCCAAAATCTTGCCATGCAAACCCAATACACCATTACAGAACTAGACAAGAAGAAGATACCAGAATCACTATTTTAAGCTATAAGCACGTGGAGATTAAACACACAGACTCCCGCAGAGTTCCACGCCAAACACTTCTTTAATGTTGGAGATTTCTTTTCTATCAACCCCCTTCTGGTTGGTTCCACGGTTTATATAGACCGCACCTTTTGTTCTGGCGCTACTAACAGGACTGGCTGGATTTGAACATCGCCACCCTCCGATTGGCCACTATGTGTTACCCTCTGGGTGGCCACTCCCCAATATGTTCAGGCCCAGCCCAGGATGTTCTGGCCAATCCCAGGATGTTCTGGCCTAGCCCAAAACCCTTTACAGCAACATAAGCACTAATTGGTTTGGAAGGTCAACTTAAATATTATTTCAAATCTGTTTTTCCTGTCTAAAACCACTCTCAACTGAAGCAAAAGTAGATAATTTATATTATTTGGTGGACTTTTCCCTAGGAAGCTACTAATCAAAATAGCTGCTGCTTCTCCTACGCTTCAATGCCATTCCTCCTTTACCAGTTCTTTTTAAGCTCTACCCCTTTCTTTCAACCCTCAAGCCACAGCACTAACATACTTCTCTACTTGTACATCACTTGAAAGAAACTGAAGTCCAAATACCTATATCTGAGTGGCAAACCAAAGATCACCTAAATATAGTTTGCTGCCATCAAACCTATGATCTTTTATATGAACTTCTTTTGACAGTATGTTTTAACAAGAGTTGAGTAACAGCATGAGCAATTTATCGGTCCCTACAATGCGCACATTATTTCAAGTTATTCTAAACAGTCAAAGCAGCGACAAACTTTCGGAAATATGATACTCTTTATATCATTAGATAGCAGAAATAGTTCATATAAAAATCAATTACATCTTTTTTGACCTTTTTTTGTCTCGCCTTATGTTAACTTTTACTGATAGTATCAAAATTCATCCTGATGTCAGGAAGATCAGAATTTCTTCATTAAAAGAAACAACTTAATGTGAGACAATTTCTATTACATAAAACCCACCACCATGACACAAAAAATACCAAACCCAGAAAACAAACCCCCAAAACACCCCACACCAGAAAACCCACAAACCACGCACCCCACAAAAAAACCCCACTACATAAACATCACACTATCTCATTTCCTTGCTTTAAAAGCCCGTGTTCTTATAAAGAGTTTGTTGTATAGCCAAGCTCACTGCGTGTCTGTGGCACTCTCATTCTGTTGCCTACTCAAAATGACAGAAACACGCTGTAAGCTGTTTTGGCTCTCCTCCATAAAATAAGCTTCATGACTTCATACACAGAATGACCAAAGGCCAAGGATACATTTCATTGGTAAAAAGAAGTGTTCCCTGTCTTTTTGCTTTAATTTGGTCATGTCTATAATTCAAATAAAGGAGAACAACAGTAGCCTGTCTTGAGAGTGAAAGAGTTCATGCTGAGGATTCAGTATTCACTGATCATATTTAAAAGGTTTGTAACTCTGACATGTTCTGAAACTTCAAATTTTGTTCATGATTTCATAAACAGGTTAGGTAAAATTCACCATGCTTGAAAATCAAACCAGTATCTAGAATGCAACACACCCCTCAACACTCTATGAGTACATAACACAATATTATTGGATTTGGAAGACTTGAGAAAGCTTATTTTAATTGAGCAGCCATTTCAACACATGCTCATGAGGTTTTCTTCTATGTGTAACTAAACACTGTTTCTCAGACCCAGGAATAACTTGAAGTGATAAAATTACTATTATTAAGCACTACAACATTTACATTAAGACATCAGCCATACTTTCTTCATCTATGGAAAAATTATGTGTTATAAATACTAAACAAGAAACTCCATTGACTGAATATAGACTTTCTCTTTCCAAATGACCCAGAACTAAGAGAGAAATTGGAAAAGACACTGTCTAGATAATGGATTTGCCTAAATAGAGTTACTGAAATCCAGATTTAGTTTCCGTTATGCAGTCAACCAGCCTGCAGGTATAATACTTCAGCTGGCACCAGGCTTAATGCATTTTTATTGATCCACCCATAGCTTAAGTGCACACATAAGACTATGGACTGTCGAACAATTCTTGTTATCTATCACTGATTATGGAAATATAATACATCTTGCAGCAGCATCTGCATTTTCTCTAACATGAAATGCTTCTTCCAGCAGACTGTTCATTTTAGCCTGTCAACTCTCTAACACATGTGGTATATTTTGCGCACCAGCTAAATGGCTGAATTTGTTAAGCACCAGCTACACAACAGGCCCTATCTGTTACAGCCCATGGTGGAAGCAATAACATATCGTTAGATTCTTTGTATTTGATTTGCATCAAATGAAACATACAATTATAATTAAATTGTAATTATAATTCAGGTACATTCAAATTCTTTCTATTGCTTATCTTCCCCAAGAGATCCTTTGCTTCTCCCCACTTGAAGATTTCAACCACAACAACAAAAAAATAACAAACAAGGGAAAATATAGTATTTCAAATTCATGTTTTGTAGTAGTTGCTGAAGTCAGCCTTTGCAAAGGGTTTGGGACAGTTATTAATACTACATGCTGAGTGTTCCCTACGGTGCTCAGCAGGAAATAATAGAAATGAATCAATTTAATTTTCATATTTTCTTTACACTTTTATAGCCATACTTGTCATGAAGACAAGACAGCACTGTCACTGTAGCACCAAAGTTACAGGAAAAAATGAAGCTTAACAGTGTTCTAATTTTTGTTTTTCTTCCCAGAATCATACAATCCCAGACTGGTTTGGGTTGGAAGGAACCTTAAAGCTCATCCAGTTCTAACCCCCTGCCACGGGCAGGGACACCTTCCACTAGATCAGGTTGCTCCAAACCCCATCCAACCTGACCTTGAACACCCCCAGGGATGGGGCAGCCACAGCTTCTTTGGGTAACCTGTGCCAGCGCCTCAGCACCCTCACAGGGAAGAACTTCTGCCTAAGAGCTCATTTCAATCTCCCCTCTGTCAGGTTAAAGCCATTGCCCCTTTTCCTATCACTACATGCCTTTGTAAAAAGTCCCTCTCCATATTTCTTGTAGCTCCCCATCAGGTATTGGAAGACTTTTATAAGGTCTCTGCTAACATAACTGGATATTTGTGTTTGCATTTCTACTAACAGCAAATCTGCAATGAGTTAAAAAACATTTTTTGTACCTTCCTTTTTGTCCAAACACTGAAGAAAGACCCACCTGAAGTGAATTTAGACTTTCAAGACACTTTAAAAAGAAGTCTGCTTCAGAGTTCACTTGCAGATGTCCTAAGTCAGAAGGTTACCAACCACTACATGAATATGAGTAAAACAGCCACATACAGTACTGTCAAGTAAACTGGAGAAATCCTGACTATATTAAACCAATGGCAAAACTCCCGTTGGCACAATATCAGTGGGGCCAGGATTTCACTCTTCTCTTGTTGATCTAAACAATCTCACTGGTCAGAAGGACTAGACTAGTGACTAGTGCTTGCCAAGAATTTCCTAATGCAACCAACCATGGCAATTCTTAATTGTGGATTCCTCTACAACTATTCCTTTTTCATTCTACCAAGGTAAACTGCTAACTCACCAAACATACTACAACACAATCAAACCGCACCCACAACAAAGATCTTGCTTTCATCTTAGCAAAAAGCCAGAGCTACCAAGGCTCTCTTTAGCATAACCTACCACAGGTCTGAAAATGAATAATTAACACTCCCTCAACACCCATTACCGACCACCAATGTTGACACCTGCATTAAAAAGGAATGTTTTGAACGAAGAGCTGAAGTGTTTTCTTGGTTTGGCAGTGCTGTGTTGCAGAAAGCTTCTAATTTTTCCATGAATCACAAAGTACATCCTTGAAACACAGCATGGACTCAAATGCAGAGTAGGCTAACCACGAATAGTATGAACTGAACCTCTTATATTTCTTCACAGGGTTTACAATATACACTGTAACTTCACTAACCAAAATGATCTCATGTACATGCAATTCAATAGCCAGAGAGAATATAGTTATCCACATGAGAATTAATTTTACACTAAACTAGAACAAAACAGCTTTCAATGTGCTGCAAAGATGACCAAAAATAAAGGCTCTTTGACATAGATACCAGTTCTTTTCATTTGGAAATATCTGAGAAACCTATTATGATATTGTACAACAAGCATTTTACTCTTGATAATTAATCAAATGAAATAATCAAGCAGAAGTAGTTAATTTGTTCTCCTCAGACTAGGAAAGCATTGCAACATATTAATTTTGACAATACAGTGCCCTTGTAGGGTAACATGGCACCATAAGAACCTGACTTACTTTTATAAGGGCTTTAAGGATAGAACCACAAGAGCATAGGAAAATCCTATCTGTAATATGCAATATGGCCCTTGCTAGATCTTAACTTCTTATTACCTCATCATATCTGGCTGGACTCTACATTATTCCATAGATCTCCTTCTTTTCAACAATTTATGGTAGAATGTAATCAGACCCAGGATATCCAACATAATGTATTTCACTAACTTTAATCTCCCGTGTAACTCCTGTCACATTATCGTCTCCTTTATCAATGACCTGATTCAAATGAGAATGTCAGATTACAACTTCATTTAAATACCCCTGAACAGCAACCTAACATCCCTAATGACTACTCCGGTTACAAGAAACCCTCTTTATTTTAGAGAAGATGAAAACCAAGAATTACTAATTCATATCTATTTAAATAGATTTTAAGATTGGAAGGAAACTGTCTGATCATTTAACCAGACTTGACTAAGAAATGTCCTCCACAAATTCCTATATGTAATTCAAGCATCCATTTATTTCTAAGCTGCTTTCAAGAATGTCACCAGCAATTATTTTTACTTAAAAACCCCTCAGTTTTGACTGAGAAGTTTATTTGAGCTAAAAGTGCTAGAAGTAATACATGCTTATCAGTACTCTGACAAAGTTTAAAGATAATAGTGAAAGATTTCGCAACACAGCTATAAAAGTTAATATAGTTCAGCACCACATAATTTACATTAAAAAAGATTGTTCATAATATTTATTACCCTCTAGTTGCAATATTTCTGTTCAGCCATCCATTCGAATTGAGGCATCCTTCATCATCCACATACATCAGACCTTCTCTTTGATCTCTAATGGTAAATTTAAAGGCTGAGTAAATGTTCTTTGAAACACACAGTGTGGCACAGCTGCTTATTGCTACATAGAAGACAGCAGGTCATTAAAATTGAAACTCAATTAATACAGTGAAACATCCCCCTAATCGTATCCTAACTTTGAAGTAACACCCCTTTCGGTGATATCTCTAATTTACAGTTAACTGATTTTCTTCAAGTAGAATAACAGTCAAGCTTTGGTTAAGCTTAGAATTAATAAAGTACATCTTTCATCAAAGGACAGAGAGCTACTGGCAAGGCACCCTGCTGTGGTATTTGCCCTTACAATACACAGCAAACATCCCGCAGATATGCAGTCTACCATGTTAATCATGTGAAAGACATCAAGCCTACAGTTCGCATCAGTTTGCTGAAGGTTTTTATAACCCTACAAGAGAAGTACTTTAGCATTATTTAGTTAACTATATATTATTTTTATTAGTGCTTTAGCAACATTTGAATTAGCACAGGGTGAGCTAAACCTTTGTATCAAAGTTAACTGAATCAAAACCAGCCTTCGGGATTCAAGTTCATGGAGACTTTCACTTTTGCCTGCCTCCTTACCACCCCTGCGTGTGGTTCAGCCAGTGACACCATCAGAAAAAAAAAGAACTATTTTACAGAATTTTCAAATATGCCAATATCCCAGACTGGTTTGGGTTGGAAGGGACCTTAAGGCTCATCCAGTTCCAACCTCCTGCCACAAGCAGGGACACCTTCCACTAGATCAGGTTGCTCCAAACCCCATCCAAGCTGGCCTTGAATACTGCCAGGGATGGGGCAGCCACAGCTTCCCTGGGCACCCTGTGCCAGCGCCTCAGCACCCTCACGGGGAAGAACTTCTGCCTAAGAGCTCATCTCAGTCTCTCCTCTGTCAGGTTAAAGGCATTCCCCCTTGTCCTGTCCTTACAGGCCCCTGTCCAAAGCTCCTCTTCAGGTTTCTTACAGGCCCCTTTAGGTATTGTTATACTGTTACAAGGGCTCCCCTGAGTCTTCTGAGGCTGAAGCACCTCGTGTTTGCTTTAATTCACATTTTCCAGCTCAAATACCAGATAAAAGTATTAGACATGGGTGAATCTGAGCACAGGGGCAAGGGAGACATAACTTTATGAAGCTTCACTCACCATATGAACACTAGCTGAACCATCGAACCAGCTTCATGAGCAGACTTAACAGCTGACTGCTCACAAAAACTGGAACTGTCATAAACATACCTGGTCTCCAAAATGTTCTCATTCTCTAAAAATTCAATACTGATGATGCACAAATTTATAACAGTGTCAGGCATTCAGATTCAGGAAGATGCCACCCTTATTCTCCATGTGAAAAACCCATCAAGACCATGGGAGCAGACAATCATCATGAGGAGCCAGATCTGCTGAAGGTGACCACTCAAAGAAAAAACAAGCCACAAATAAAAGGGAAATTGAGAGAGATTCTGCACCTCATTATCTGCTATCCATAACCTAAGACCTTAAAATGACACTATTTTAGTGTCAGGCTGATATACAAGGGTACGAGCAAAGCTTGCTGAGGCACAGACTGCACCCCACGCTCTCTAAACCCCAGCCTGTCCAACCACATCTATCTCCAGTCTGGTGATCCAACCACCCAGTCACAGTGTACTGGATCTAGTTATGTACTATGTGTTCCCTGTAGTGCAAGAGCTCTCTCTCAAGTTAGTGTAGTTTAACCTCAAGGAATTACTCCTTAATTGCAGTGTAGCAAAAAACCAAAGAAATATTTATCAGGACGGACATCCGTGGCTCTCTGGAACTCACGACGCAAGAAAATGTTAACTAAGCTTACAATAAGATAGTCATTTTAAGCTTTATTATATAGTTAAGTATTATACAAATAATCTAGAGTAGAATTTGTCACGCTTAGACTAAGACCAAAGGCAACTTCAGCTTCAAAAGTTAAAGCCACTCTTTTACCTACTAAAGTTATGAGACCTTTAAAACTTCTTTTTTTGTTGTTTCAAAAAAGCGTTTCTTTTGGGGAACTTTTCTGTGTGCAACTCAAAACCAGCTGCGCTTCGCAAGGAAAAACTTTTCCAAGAGCCTGGCTCTCTGCAGATTTTTGGCAAATCTATCTGAAAAATTGAAAAGCGGGGGCCTGAGCCAAACCTTACTGAAGTCTATGGAAAAACTCCCATAGATTTCATCAGGGTTTGGATTAGGCTCTAAAAAAGTCTGAAGTAATTGAAAAATCAGTTCTGCATGGACAAAATATGAAATTTTCACTAGGTTTAGATTTATTAGACTCCCTTATGGTAATGTGGAAGAGCAAATACATTTTAAGTGGTGTTAGTGATATACATGTAGCTTTGCACTGGTAATTCACCAGAGTTCCACAGACTTATACATGTTACTTACACCATGTACATAATAAAAATGATGAAATCAACCCACATACACAGACACCTTAACTTCATTTTAAAAAGACCTGAATATTGAGAAAAACATTAATATTGTCATAGCTCAAGCAATTTGTTTTTTTCCAATTGAGGATCAAACAAAATATGAAGAGTTACCCTTCCAAAGCTGCAAGCCAAATTCAGTGATAATACAAAAAACCCGATGCAAATAACGATCTCATTCTGAGCACACTGGCTCAGAACGGTACAGAATAACGTAACACTAGCAATTTCAGCTAAGATACATCTAATTTATGTCAGTGTAAGAGAAAAGTCAGGTTTACTCAACCTAAATGTGCCAGAAAACAAAGCAAAGTAGCAAATGCAAAACAAATCGGTTGTGGTCCCTGAAATAAAGGCCACAACATCTCCTGGTGTTTAAACAGCTGCATCTCTGCTGACTAAAGGATGCTACTTCCAGTCAGAAGAAAATGAGTAAGCCATTAACCTTCACACATTCTGGCTTGAGCTACGTATCACATTAAAAGAAATACTTACAATCCATTTAAGAGAAATGTTGCACACACATATAAAAAAGGAAAAGTAAGGGGGAAAAAGGAAATGCTCCCAAAGAACCTGATTTCAGCATTTTAAGAAAGAGGGATGACTTGGAAATTATTTTCCACCACCCCCTCCCATCCCTCTGTAAATTCTTTCCCCCAGTACCTTTTTGTGAACGGGTATGCTTTTCTGTGGCTGTACTTGGGAAAAGTAGACAATCACTGTAATTTCGTGGTGGTCTTTGTCTAGATAAAGACTGGAAATAAAAAGTAATGTCATCTGCACTGCAGAGTCAATTATGCTCCTCAAATGCCCAAAGCTCACGTACAAATACCAATGCACTCCATCAGACAGGCTGCTCTTGAAGTACCACAGGAAATGAAAACTTAAAGGAACCAAGGGAAACCTGTTAAGTGAAAATCCAAAGTATGACTGGACATATAAGACTCACTCCCTATTAATAGCATACATTAAAGACAAGGATTATGCTATATTATAAAAGTTTGGCCTTATTTAAAAACAGATTACATCATCTGCTACAGCCTCTTAAAATAACTATTTAGGTTTTACTTTCTTACTTGCTACTATTGAGTCATCTGAACTAGAAGGTCAGAGGCTGTATGCTTTCTCCTTTAAGCAACACTTTTTCCATAGTTTTGAGCAATTAGCTTCTAAGTGCAGATTTCAGAAGCTTATTTCTGCTTGTGGTCTCCCAAGGACTCAAACAACTCAGAAAATAAAGCCCAGTGACAAGCACAATCATTAGGGGAAATTCTTTCAACTGACAATTATTTTCACCAAAAGCTTACCTCAACATTATGAATCATTTGTGACCACTTATACTTAAGTGGAACATATTAAAATTTAATGGATTTTGATGCAAAAAGCCAGCAACAGGATTGTGCACACCAAGGCACTAATGTGTTGATCCTGTGCTTAGATGAGGCAAGTTGGAATTGCAACACTGCCAACTACATTTCATAGTACAACAAATGAATGAATCCCAAATCTCAAGCGGGATTTCTTTTTTATCCATTATGCATGACATTTTCCTCTTTAAATTATTAATTTTTTTGAAGAACTGTCATGGCTTTAGCCTTCTTAACCTTTGTACTCCTTCCCTCTGTGGTTTTTGCCAGCTGTAATATCAATTGAGATGGGGAGATTTTCTAAACAACAATAAAAACCTTTTCACAACCCTGCACACAAACGTGCCTTGTTACGCTTCCATCTTATTCTGCCCCTTCTCACAATACTGGAATCTGGAAATGTCCTGAGAAAACCCAAATATGTGTTTTCTATCAGTACCCTTTTATCAATAAGAAGAAATTAATACCAATGCTTTACCATTGTTCATGTAATCCCTGAAAATTAACCAATTAGAGAACTATTATTTGAGTCCAGGAGGGTGATGAAATTTGACTGAATTCGTTAAAATTAGAGACCACCTCTGACATTCTGCCTCACTCTCTTCCCACATCTGATCTTCAGATTTTCATTTTTAAATGTGTTCATCTGACCATGCAGAATGATAAAAGAACAGGCTGCAAGGCAAAATGACTCTCCTCAATCTATTCATCTGCAACCTGTGTTTTAACAGTAAAACGCAAAACCAACTATATGTAGGAGCTACAATGCAAGACTGCAAGGCCTGTTTGAATCCTACTTATGCACAGGTGTTATTGGCTCATAGGATGACCTTGGGAAAGTCATTTAATTTCTCTATTGTTTAATTTTTCTTTCCACGGAAATAAATTACTAAAGTTACTAAACCAACAGAATAAAAGTTTGAAAGAGTAAAGAAAGTCACAACGGAAAGAAGTTGCAGAGAGTAAAGATTCCCATCAGAGAGCCTAACAGTCAATGTTTCTGGCTCCACCAAGCTATTCTTAAGCTTTTCTTGAGCAACCACAGATCTTATTGCTGTAAGCACTCCCAAAATTCTCCCTAATGATTTGCTACTCCCCTTCCTTTTCACTGCATCAGCTTTATGGGGCAAGGGACATATTTTAGTCTCAAAAACAGAATCCAAACGATTAGTTTAAGATTTTTGATACGTGACTATTTGCTTATTTCTAGACTTTTCTATTAAGATAGAACTGTTCCTTGTGAACAGCCGATACATTTCTGCAAAAATATTTTACATGTGGAGTACTAGAAGTCACATTAAAGTTGCAGCACCATATCATATCCCATTATACACCATATCATGTCCCATTATTAGCTGGCATGACACAGTGGAACAGAAGTGCATGACAACACTGAGGGCTGCAAGAGTTATGGCAACTTCTTATCATCATTCATACGTGATTATCATCTGCAATTAGACGGAGAGAAGAAAGTTATGTTTAAACTGGCACAACAGCTCAGCCGTGCAGGGGTGCACAAATTGGATACAGAAGTACACAATGATCCCACTGTTTATGGATTCAGGCTCCATTATGCCTTTGCTAAAATCTCTGCCAGATAGATCCACACTCATACCACAGGATTTAATCTGCAGTTACTGCTCTGGGACACCCAGAAAAAGGGTCTTCTACCCTTTTATTGCTACATCTCCTTGTCATTTATTCCCTTGGGTGGCTAGTGACAGGGTTACATGCTCCAACTATCACCATGAAAAATAGTGCATGTAGTTGCATGGACATTCAAGGGCACAGTATGGAAAAGAAAACCAGTGAAGTGGATGTAGAGAGGAGAAATGCAAAAAATAACTGAGGAAAACCAGCAAAACCTAAACAAAGCAGAGCCATCACAGAATGGTCTGGGTTGGAAGCTACCTGAAAGATCATCTAGTTCCAACCCCCACTCTGGTAGAGCTACTAAAAGGAAGAACTACAAAGATAAAAAGTATACTTTTTACCAAATGCCTGTTTGCTTTAAGGCTGCAATGAAAAATATGGGAAGTTTGAACAAACTGATACAGTGATGATGGATCTGTTTTGGTTTAATGCAAGCAGTACACAACTTTTCACAGAGAAACCTTTATCCTGGCATGGGAACCCCAGCTTCTGCAGGCACAATAAAAACAACATGTACTTGTTAAAATGCAAACATATGTTAACTTCAGATTCAGATAAATATGCCTGTAAGTCTTAAAGCACTTATGAAAATTAAGGTTAGTGAATGTGATAATTTAGTGATACAGAGCTGTACTTCATATAGAAATAAATGTAGTCAGCAAATATAAAAAAATCTAAATGCAGAGTTCAGTCTTTTTGTAGCATCTCATACATTAAAAATTGCTTTTTCACTCTTACTAAATAACCCACTTCCTGGGGGAATCAGTCCTTCAAGGTACTTTATTGACCAACCTGTATGATTTTATAGAAGCTAGAAAAGATGAGTTCAGAGTTTTCATTGCAACAGCTAAAGTGAGTTAACATCAACTGCATACTTAAGGACCTGAGCCAACAAATTCGCATGAGTGAGTTGGCTTGCAGTGTTTATAAGTGTACTTTAAAGGTCTCTGCGTACATTTAAGAAAAAAGTCCTCGTCAAACTGACTTCCAATGAGAAATAGGCACTTTTATTAAGGTTTAGATTCCTGAGATCACAGATACCTACCAATGTCCTCTAGACACTTTTGTAAATGGTACCGTCTCATGAAACAGTTGAAACAGGTGAGAAACACTACGAAAAAGATGGGTAAATGCTGAATGCCTTTTGGGGAATGACATTTTCCAATGATCTCAGTGGACCATCAGTTCCATTCATCAGTACTGACCAGTCTTCAGGTTTACAAAATCCTTGTAGGTAACTTGTAGCGAGCTTTCTGAATAAAACTTTTCTTTCACTTTTCCTTACACGGATTTAATAATTATTGCTTAAAAGCTCTGTGAATACCCAATGTATTTAAACAAAGAAAAAAAAAAATCTAAAATAATTATTTCAAGGGTTGCTAAAGGAAAAAGTAGTTTATTGCTACAGGAAACCTATGGAAAATATATTAGGCAAGAATCACATTTCATAATGGACTATAGTCTTCAGTGGAGATAAACAACACTGGACTTGTGTCACATCTGTGAGAAAAAAAACTATACTGGCAATTTTTATACACTTCTCTGCACCAGCATGGGGGGCTATGCAAAGCTATCAGTGCACCATCATCTCAGGCTAACAGTACTTAAGTTCCAGGAAAAGTTTTCCAACAGTGATCTGCCAGCCTCCTGTGATTTTGAGCATATCTGCTGGTAGTTCAAAGTCTTGTCTAGTCCTCGCTGCTGACTTCTGTGCCTTCTTCAGGCTTCTCAATTACTTTGAAGCAATTTTAAACTACATGGTTCTAACTTCTCCAGGCAAAAAAATTATTGTAGCTGCTTCTGTGATAATATTACCACGACAGTGAGTACAAATAGCAAGCACTACATTTTGCAAAACATTCCGTGTTAAAGTCCACACTATGAAGTCTGAGAATGCCTGAGTTACACTGCTTGTTTCCCTCTCCTAATGAGCAATGAAGAATTGATAATTAACAGCCTAAGAGAGGAATGTGCAACAACCAGAATCCTACTTTTTCAGCTAGCACAAACTAGTAACAGTCTTTCTTGACAGCACACTCCTTGTACCAAGCACTTTGCAGCAAAGTTTATGTCTAATACATATATAAAAATTAATATTGTTCTTCCAGGAACTCAAATTCACATGTTTTTCCAATTAGTCCTGACATTCCCCTCCAGTTTAGTAGCACGTAAACAGAATGTTCCTTAAGGAATATGACACATTCTGTTGCATCCCAGTTTTCCAGTTAAGAACACAGCTCCAAAACGAGCAATATTCACTCATGGGTATCACAATGCAATTTTGAAAAGAAGTTTTTATAAGCTTATGCAAGAAATAACAAAAAGCTAGAAAAAAATTTGTCTTCCAAAGCATGACTTTGAATACATTATTGGTGCATACGCATACTTAATATGGTAAAGCAACTCGTCTTTCAAGTTAGCATTTACCCATTCATAATCTGAGTGATAGGCTCATGATTATACAAAGCAAAATTATGATCAACATGGCAAATTAAAGCTAGGACGGCAAAGTGTCAAGTCACATATATACTATCATGTTTAGGAAACTAATACCATATATCTAAATAGAGAATGAGAAACATCTGTTGAGGTAAAAAATATATAGGAAAGGGTCTGGAGATTGAGATGGAGCAGAGTATAGCAGGGTATACTCCCTGCTACAGATGAAAGGAAAAGCATTCTATTTTGGAAAACAATCAGTAAGAACTGAAAATCAGCTAATTTAGTCACAATTAGTATAAAAGAAAAAGTTACTGAAGGGATGTACTAAAAATCTTCCAAAGCTTTAAACATTACAGAGAACATCATTAATTGCTACCTCCACCTTCAATATTCACACTAAACCAGTTTGATTTGCAGAAAAAACAATGTGTATGAAATAATAGAAGCCTTCCAGTAAGGACACGGGTGAGGCAATACTGCAAATAGTGCTAAAAGAGAACAGTAGAACAGTTTGGGTTGGAAGGGATCTAAAAACTCATTCAGTTCCAACCCCCTGCAAAAGGCAGGGACACCTTCCACTATAGCAGGTTGCTCCAAGCCCCATCCAACCTGGCCTTGAGCACTGCCAGGGATGGGGCAGCCACAGCTTCTCAACCAGACAGACACCTAAACAAGTCTCCAGTTAGCAACAGCTGACACCTCAAAGCAATCCTGCAAAACACACATTTTGATATTATAAGATATTATAAGAGACCTTTAAAGCTACAGAATTAATTCATTGCAGGACATCAGGATTTATGCTGTAAGTTCTTGCACCCATTAAACTTAATACATGACAACCTGGGTGGTCTGCTTCACCTTTCCCTGGCACTGACCCACACTTTGGGTTGGCGCCGCTCCCTAAGCCCCTCACTGCTCCTCTCATCCAACCGTTTACACGTTGCCAAAGTCAACACAGTGCATGATACAGCCTGATGTGGCTTACACTTGCAATCATATTTTAGCCGATCATTCTGATTAACTTTCAATCACCCTAATGAGAACATTTTACGTACTGGAAAACTATCACATCCCTTCTCAACCTTCCCTTCCTTTTTTCTCTTAGAATAAACAAAAATAAAAATTGTTTCATTTATACGTTTTGTGCTCTTCTCTGAACTCTATTTGATTTCTCTAAACTCTTCTGTTAAATTCTGTTACCCTGTAATTTCAACTGAATCTTTCTCCTGAAGAATAGAAAGAAATAATTATGTATCTACTCATTAAAAGTCATATTACTACATCCCAAACTTGGAATTCACCTTTAATGGGATCATGTTGCTGACTTTTATTCAGTTGCAGGCACACTATAACCCCCAGGAGTCTATCTTGTGGCAACCGTGCTTAAGTTTGTCTGATTCTTTAGCTAGAGTCCCTTGCCCTTGTCTCAACTGAACACCTCTTACCAACTTCAGATCCTTCCTTTAATTTATCAAAATCCATTACTGCTCTTTCAATGCACTTGAAACTACTGCTAGCTTGCTGCAAAATCACAATTTTAACATTGATGCTCCATATTCCATCAACTGAAGCCATTAAGGAAAATAATGAACAAACCCAGGCCCAGCAGGGACCACGGCACACAGCTAACATATACACTCTGATTAACTACAAATACTGACAGCTATTCTCTAACAGGCATGTTTCAAGTAGTTGCACACTTGAAGATAATCATCAGCTTTTCAATGTGGCTTCAGGCAACTTCTCTAGATTTCAAGGTACCCTATCTCAAACACATCAAATAGAGCTTCTAGAAATCCAGCTTACTGCTACAGTGCTGCAATGCCAGAAGGGTTCTAGGCACTTATAAATACATTTCTAAAAGTTGGTTGCTATAGAAAAAGGAGTCTCCATTGCTAAGAAAAAGAACAGTTTTTAAAGAAGTGGCATTGAACAAATTCCTCATGATAATGACAGTTACACTATTGAACAATTATGGGACCATTTTTGGCTTGAAACTGTGATTTTGTATTATCTTAATATTATTTAACTCATTCTACTGGTCAGCAACATAACCAGTGTTTGGTTTCCGCAACCAGTGAAAACTGTTAACACAATCAAATGCACATAACTTTTAGTTTTCATATACAAATATATATTGTGAATTGTGAACATGTACCTCATGTCTCACCTGGCATGACAGCAGCTTGCTGAATGGCTGAGTCTGTACTTAAGGAAAGGCGACCACCTTTGGCCAATCTATCGCAGAAGAGGGTGATGTTCTTCTTCAGTCTGCTGGTATCTTTGGGCATGCATAATTGGCTGCTGAGAGACAGAGCCTGCTCCTTAGAGCTCTTTGACAAACAAGTTCGCAACAAGTAAGAAATGGCAGCATCTACAGTTTCTTCCCAACCCTGGATTAAAGAAAAGGAAATTAAATAAGATTAGGTGAACATAATATGATAAAGCATATTAAAAAACAAAGTAACAAATCAAGGACTAAAAATCTGAAAATTATAGCAATACATTAAATATAATTTAATGGTTAACAAGTGTCATGAAATCCCCGTTCTTCAGCTTGTACAAGCAAAAACTTAAACACTCCCTGTCCCAAATCTAAGATTGACAAAGAAATATAATTTATATGGATAGTATGTGACATAACAGCTAAATTCAGTAGTTGTACTAAGAACAAAACCAGAAGTTCCTAGATTCAACATCTAGAATTAAGAGCATAACTGAGATGTAAACACAGACAGAGTATGTGGTATATAACATTATGCTGATTATATGTCAAGGCCAGGAAAAAAAAAGCCAAAAACGTATTATAAATTCTTTGGAATCACTGTCTAAGATTCTGACAATATGCCACTGGAACAGAACATCATGACTGCAACCAAAAGCTGCAGATACTCAGCATCCATTTATCAGACTGATTAACTTTAAATTACGATACCCACAGCATTAGCAGAGATGTGTCAGTGCTCTGATAAGCTGCGACTTAGATTTCTGACAGCATCATATCAAGCTGTAAACACTTACAGACACCAATTTAATAATCAGTTAAAACACACAGCTACCCAAGGAAAAGCTTTCAGGAAGAAAAGCTAAATTCAGTGTCATATTCAGTGTACATATTGCCACTTCCTGCAAATAACACTCAGTAAAGATGAGGAAGTTTCTTTTCCTGAAGCAGCCTGAAGAACACCTTAGAATGGTTCAAGTTTGTAATCTCTACGATGGTTTTCAGTGACATGAAAAAATCAAGGATGTTCCTTCCAGTAAGGATCCCAGATAGCAGAAGCCTTTACCTTTTGTGCAAGGTTATTAGGTTAATATGTAAAATCTAATACATGACATCTACCTCATTTTGCAGTATGCAATGCAGAACTGACTCATCTTGACGCATTCTCTAGTCTTAAATTACAGTCTGTGATGAGATTATGCCATTAATCCAAAGTTTCTGTAATTAATGAACCTGCAAGACAGTCACAAAGCCTGCTCATGTCTTTTCATGACAATGTTATAGTGCTTGGACAGCGTTAGTAACTAATACAGGGCTTTGTGGTTTGCTAACCTCTGGACTCGTAACATCTCCCAGCATTCAACTACCTGTATAAGCAAATTTTATGTGCTGCCTACATGTAGAGGGAAGTACTATTCGGTTGCTATAGTATTAGCGTAGTATCTGCTCTCTCAACACTCCTGATTGGTTGGGACTTACTTTGCCAATAGTCTTTCCTGGCTGTGAAAGTATCTGAGGCTACAATCTGGAACCTCCCAGCTCTATCTGGTGCTAAGCTAACAGATACCAAGACAGCTCCTTAGGCATTAAAAAAAATAAAAAAAAGAAAACTCCAGTATCCAGTTGCAGTTAATACAAACCCAGAGCCTTCTCGTTTTCAAGCTCCTTCTATGACACGTTCTAACACCCAGTTTGAACAGCAACATCACCTACCTATCCAAATTTTCATGACTGGGTAGGCATAACATTTGAAACAATGATGGTGCAAACCCTGTTGAGTCCACTGTCAAACAAAAAAGGTTTATGAATTTCTTTAGTTACATACCTACAGCCTTGGTGAAGGCTAGGGTACCACTTTTGACACAAAGAAGCAAAGGCCACCCTTCCTGACCTTGTTAGCTCCTACGAAGAGGTTCAGGACAGACGCTCACTAGCGGTCAAGTACATCAGAGACCACAGTCACAGGCACTTCATGGCCCAAATATACTATTCTTAATAGCGTCTTGAAAATACGCTGTGTATGTAATAAAGCGTTTACATTTTGCAGAGGAACAGGTTCAGCTAGTGAGGTTTTCATAGTCAACATTTACCATTCATGACTTCAGAAAAATTATATTAAACTACTGTCTTACCTAGATTCCTCCCCCCACCCCACCCCCCCAAAAAAACAAAACACGTAGATTAGCAAATCATGTCAGCCAATCACTGCAGTGGTAGCTCAACATTTTTCAAGTATTCTAGAAAGAGTCCACTGGAGTGTAATCCATCCACTGACCTGTGATGGTAACAGGAAATAATCCATTCTGCAGCCAATTTAAAGAGGTTAATGAGCTGGTAAATGCTGTCTACTTTCCCACATACTGAGCAATGAAACTTAATATGTACAAAGCATCAAAATCAAGCCAGGCACTACTCATTATACTACAAATCATGAAAAATAAGACAATACAAACATCAGAATCTAGTGTTTCACTAAAACACAAAAAAAACCTCACGTGATTAACTGGTGTCAGCATACAGTAGGTGAGAAGCTGGCCAATACATCCCTCCAAATAAGCTATATAAATGCAGGCAAAAGGAGCACTTAAATAAGGAAAACTGAAATATAAGCTAAGGAAAGTCAGGAAATTAAAAGTGCCTAGTATTCTGTCCTTGGCTTACACAGGTATGTTTTACTTTGTACCTTAACATTTTCCAACCCTCGTTCTGGTATCTAATTTCCACATAAAACTGGTTTCTCAGTAGACCATAAAGCTATCTTCTCCAATTCAATGACTGTTGATGTAGTAAGCCCACTCAAATCAAAAGCAGCCTTTATGATTAGTGAAAGAGTACACAAAAGTTACCTCTACATGAAAAAAAACCACTCCTGATTGCAACCTGTTAAGGTGATTTTATACAACTAGGAATTGATGGCTGCAAATAAGACTGCATTTGTCAGCAATTTTTATTGGTGCAAGGGGAGAATTGAAAGAACAAGAAAAATTCTTCACCCCTCACACATTAAAAAGCTAAAAGATGTTTGAAAATGAAAGTGTCCAAGTCTATGCTCTACACTGAAGAATGATTCTACAGCCATGGTTGTAACATTCACTAATGGCTTTCCATGTAGTATTCTGCATATTTGAGGTTTGAAAGTAACGCTTTCAACAGAAGTGTGATACCAGTAATCCATCATCCTATGACCAGCAAGTGTTGCCATAACTGCCACAGCAAATATAAGTAAAGAATCACAGGAAGATGTATTACTTAATCATGCAAATTCTTTATATTGACTGTACGACCTGAAATAGATATGAAAAATATTTAATTCATCAAATTAACTATTTCATTGTGAAACACTTGTCTTCATATTTTGCATGCATATATTATTATTTTTCTCTTGTAGGCAATAAAAAGAGATTGGCACTTTCTCCCAACCAAATCACATACACTGTAAGACTCTGAAGACCAAATGATACTACAAGGACTAAGACTGTAGCAGTACACATAACTTATATTTTATATATATTATCATTAAGGATCCTCAGGCATCATGGCATACCTGAGTATAACCATGATTATATATCTGCCCTCACTTTAGCATAAGATTCAATCTAAGGTACCTAATTTTCAGGATGACTTTTAGGTTGTACGATTTGCTGAATAAGAAGAAACCTCCAAAATTATTTTCCCTGCAGGGTAAATGACCAACTTACTGTTTGTTATTCTAAAATTCTAGGCAATAAAACTGGAGGCCCATCCAGCATCTGAGATATCACACTGCAAATAAATTGGCAGGCTGTAGAAAGGGTAGTGATTCTATGACACAATATGCAGATGGAGAAGGTGGTTAATAGTGAAGTTGACCAGATGACCCAATGACTCTTCTTCAATTTTAACGTAGATAATTGAGGAAACTCAATTTTGCCAAGCTATTAGCCTAACAGTGTTTTTCTTTCCTAGATGTAAGAGCTGAGCAGAGGGTTCTTTTTGAATGTAAACTCTAGTTCACCTTGTGATTCTTAATACCAGAAAAGTAGAGGTCAGTAGGCCTAACAACAAAGACATTCAGAACCAATTCTATTCTGGTGCTAGGTAATGCAGAAGAGCAGCAACCTCTCAACAAATGATTGCTAATGATAGAGGCCCACTACGACACAGTATTATTCTACAAAGGTTAGATGTTTTCATAGCTGTTTCTCCATTAGGCCACCCTGTTTTGCTTCAATTAAATCTGCCAGTTCCTTTTAGCAAGCCAGGTAAAGTGCTTTGTGATCATCAGGGAAAAAAATCTTTTAACATTTCACAAGACTCACAAAAGCAATAAGCAGTATTAAAATAGCCTCTTCAATCTGCAGTTATAATGTTTTGTATGATATTTTGCATGTGCCCAAACTGCAAGAATACTGACTACTATTCAGGACCACAATCTGCTATAAAAGCAGCTTTAAGCAATCACTGCAATCAGCTGAACCCCAACCTAATATCAACATCTGCTGCACTGCATCAAGGAACACGTCAACCCACCATGCTAAGAATTAGTTATTTTTCCTCCATACAAATGCCAAGTAAGCTACATCAACAGAGGCTAAAAATTCAGTTTTACTGTCCAAAAAATCACAGAATTCTAGGGATTGCGGAAAATTTACCTAGAGATCTACAAATTAATACTATTTGTCTTAAGTGTAAATAAATCATTCTACTAACACATGGGAAACTTGAACAAGATTGCTCCTAAGTTGTGTTCATGAGCCAGACAGACATTTGATTCTGTATCTTCTCACCTCAACAGACTGAGTTTACTTTGAAAGCCTTTATCATTAATATTATTCCTAAGGCAACAGCCATTTTTCAAGCTGTCTATGAAGTAACGTATCCTGGAGTGACAGTCCAGACAGTTCTGAAAGAATACAAATGCCATGTGAAACATACTGCAAAAACTATGCAGAATTGGTGCAAGCCAAATTATGGGAACTCTTACAGCTGTTAAGTCGGGAATTTGCCTGGCTGTATCTTATTTCTGGATTATAGTCACAATAATGATTTCATCAGCTCTCAGAAATGCCATAATACTTAGAAGCATACCTTACTGTATGAAAACCTAGGCATTTATGCTTCTCCAAATCACCAAAGAAGAGGTTTCTGTATCTGAAAGCACTGCATATGTTAATTCACAAGCAACACCAGCTGTGTGTCTCTCAACATTTTGCTTTTGCAGTGATTAAAACAAAAATTATCTTATTTGTTACACATACAAACTGGTAATACACTAATCCAGGGCTACTGAACTGGTTGTCTCCAACATAGACACAGGCCAATTTTGCAGTGCTACCAGGCATCCTTACCCACATTCTTCAAGTATATTCTATATTTCTAACTGACCCATCTATCTTGAACAGGAGATAACAGCCACAGCAGCCATGCAGATAGTGTGCAATATTTGCCTTTCTGCCAGAAAAGGAGTTGAGAAACCTTTCTTGTGAGTGTCCCAAAAAATTACTGCTAAACATTAATCGATAAAGCATTTAAGGAGAACTTTTGAACAGGCTGAATAAAATTCTAGAAGAAGCCAAGCAAATAAGCTGTGTGTCTATATAGCAGTCAGAAAAAAATGCAGTAAAATACAACTGAAGTCTTAATGCGTTAAACTTTGAATGGTCTCAAGAGACAGGGTATTTTTTAGGATGCACATGACATGGTTGAAGAATTATCATTGTAACAATATAAAAACAGTTCTCTTCAACACAGTGCGTTAAAATGCCTACCACTGGAATACCTAATAAGCTGGGAAATGGTAAAATCCTACAGACAGATGGAACTAAAGTCTGATGAAAATCCAGACAAGTGACTCAAGCTTAAATACATTCCAAATCTATTAAGTGCCTAAGAGGGACGTTTGTAGTGTGCACAGAATACAAAAAGCAACAGCTGAGATTCTCATACTAATCCTGCTCTCTTTAATTTTATCTTTCTTTAAATCAAATATCATGTATAATAGTATTGACTGATTTGATTTTCATTTCTATTGGTATTTAAAATAATTCAATTCTAAGGGTTTACAGACTGATAAAAGCAATATCAAAATGAGAATACAACTGAAAATGCAAAACAAGAGACAGAATAACTAAAATGAAGAAAGTAAAGTACATAGTTCCAGAAGAAGAGTTCAAACCAGCAAATGAATCAACTTCATTTTAATTCAAGGAAAAAATCCTTGAATTAAAACCATCCTTATTTGTGAGATGGGACTTAGAAGTCATAACCTATTGTGTCAAGAGCTACATTTTACACCTTTAAATCTTTTTACAGATTTGGGTTAGCATACTTACCTACTCCAAACCTAACTACAATTATTTTAAACACAAGGGATAAAAACCAAATGCAAAACCCAGGGAAGTACAAGGTAACACATTGATAACTGACCACAGTATGTCATGTCCTGAACAATCAAGTGCTGTAGCAATCCTGATACAACAGATATTTAAGGTATGAAAGATTAAAGTGTTTATGAATAATAAAAAGTGGAAGAGTGCAGAAAGGAATCAAGACTTATACAGGAAACTGCTCTATAATATTTATCAAACTAGTCTGAGATTAGCACAACAGATCTGTGCAGACCTATTTAACAATAACTATCCATGCTAGCAACTATTTTCAAGCCACTTTATAGCATCTAATTGAACTATTAGTATCTTGCATTTTCAGGTAGTAGGTTATAAATATTGGCTTTAGAAAACAATCCTTTGTTAGTAAGGTTTTGTTTTTAAAGCGTCCCAGACACTTAACATTTCTGCACAGGTCTGATGTAACTGCCAGGTAGACCTCAGAGCAGCTCCAGTACCTGAAGGGGCTACAAGAAACCTGGAGAGGGGCTTTGGACAACGGCCTGTAGGGACAGGACAAGGAGAACAGCTTTAACCTGCCAGAGGGGAGACTGAGATGAGCTATTAGGAAGAAATTCTTCCCTGTGAGGGTGCTGAGGCGCTGGCACAGGGTGCCCAGAGAAGCTGTGGCTGCCCCATCCCTGGCAGTGTTCAAGGCCAGGTTGGACGGGCCTTGGAGCAACCTGCTCTAGTGGAAGGTGCCCCTGCCCGTGGCAGGGGGTTGGAACTGGATGAACTCTGGAGACCTTTCAACCCCAACCAGTCTTGGATTCTATTTGTACAGTTACTCCTTTAATAATGCTTGCTTGTTGTAATTCAAATACATCCTGTCTGGAATCATGAAAGTTCACACACATCATCGGTTTCTGTAGAAGCTATTCCCAAATCCTGAGATTTTTAGGGGGTTTTGTCATCTTAGTTTTCTTTTTAACTTGACTTCTTACAACCATTGATCCCTTCCTGGGAACTGATGAAAGAAACTCTTTATGTACTACATGAATGGAGTGGTTTGGCTTCTTCGTTGCCAGCTTCAGAGGTCTGTTGTTTTGCCTTTTAGTACTGAAATAGTCTAACACCTCATCTTTCTTTTCCTCAAGAGCTTGTCACCAGTTAGCTAGGAAAACTGAGGTGCTGTCTGGTTTTTTCTGATGCTGTCAAAGCTGTCTGCAAGCATGCAAACACATCAGGAGTCATGCATCTTGCTGAAGAAGGCTATACATCTATCAGTAATTCTGCTACACTTGAGGTCTATAAATAAGGTTGAGGTTGAGAAAGAAAATTTTTGATACAGAGAAGAGGAATCAGACCTTATTATAATTGATCTGGAAAAAAAGTGGATCAAACACGGTAAAAAAAAGTTTCTTGAGACATCTTCTGGCATCTCACCCCATATTTTACTGTAATATCAGAGGCAGACTTTGGGGAGGAACTTTTCTCTTACTATGGCATCCTTTGTTAGGTTACCAATATAAGATGCTATAAAAGCCTGACAAGTTTCTGTTTTCAAAAGCTGAGACATATGAAAACATGCCAACTCATATATTTTACCTCTAAAAAAACCCCCACAACTTGACAAAAGGTTTGTTTCCTATTTAAATTCTCACAGTACTTTAGAACTGCTCACACCAACTGTAGACTCAGCTCTGTTGCTTCAAATTATGGAAATTCTATTCTCTCAAAATGTACAGGTTAGGCCAATAAGGACAGCAGCAAACAGGACCTGCACATTTACTTGGATAGCCAATTCTGAAGCTTTTGCTAGAAGTATCAGGGCTTTTTTTCTTTGCTTGAGGCAGTAGAATCATAGAAGCATAATATAGTTGGGATTGGATGGGACCTTCAAATGTCATCTAGTCCAACCTAGCAAAGATAATTAACTTCTCCATTGTTTGTACAGCCTTGTCTTATGGCCTGTTTTACTTTAGAGGTATCAAAACCATATTTTGGCTATATCAAACTCTCACTTCACTGAAAAAGCCAGGAGAAGATGGCAGAAATAAATTATGCAATCTCAATGCCCCTTTAATGTGAACTGGCCTGTTCTAATGTAAAGTGTGCCTACTGTCACCTGTGCAGATATGAGATATTATCAGTATATCGTTCTTGATCTAGGAATTAGGACAAAGCATTTCACTATTAACTAAAAGCAAAACTTCGATCTGAAAAGAAATGGCTACTCTCAAAATCATGGTGAACAAGCCAGTGACTTTTTTTCCTGGGATCTTGTCACAAGATGAAAGATTCACATAGCAAGGACCTACAGATCTTTCAATTGGGACCCAATACCAAGGGAATTCTCCAATGACAATCAGCTTCTTTAAAAGAAACAAGCCAAAAGAAAGAGTCACTGATTATCTCTATGAAGTGTTAAGTCATTTTGGTGAAAAACATGGCTGTAATCACTATAATGCATCACTTTGGTAATTAAGCAGTTTAGATGACAACTGATCACAATTCCTGGTATGCAGCACATATTCAGTAATTACTACTGCGCTAAAATATTTTAGCTTCTCTTTGTACCTGAACTAGGTAGATTACATTACCATAACAAAGAGAAAGTTTAGAGGTCCCCATCACAATATCACACAGAGAAAGATGTCTGATAACAGAAGCTTATGTAATCTAACAAACAAAGGGTATGTCTCTTGGGACAGCTGCAATACTTAGCAGGAAATCCAAGTTAGTTTTCAAGGAGGTAATACATGCTGGAAGCAAACTAATCACAGCAGAACACAGTTCTACCTTGACTAATTTACACCAAGAAAGAAAATCCCTGAGTAGGCTTCTGCTCACAACTGAGCCCACTGAAGATTAACTTCACTATCTCCTAATACTGACAGAACAAGTAAGGTGACAGATCAAGTTAAATACAAAATTAATTTCAAAACCAGATATGTCAGATTCTCCATTAGAATGTTTAAACCAAGGCTGAATGCTTGTTCTGAGCTTGATACAAGTTCTAGAGAATACAATTTAACAAGACAAGAATTCCTAATGCACTTTAAAAGCTATTTCTGCACAATTATCACAGAATCATAGAATAGTTAGGGCTGGAAAGGACCTTAAGATCATGTAGTTCCAACCCCCCTGCCATAGGCAGGGACACCTCACACTAAACCATGTCACCCAAGGCTCTGTCCAGCCTGGGTTGGAACACCACCAGGGATGGAGCATTCACAACTTCCTTGGGCAGCCCATTCCAGTGCCTCACCACCCTCACAGTAAAGAAC
>WYDI02024493.1:0-19857 GCA_009867235.2 Psittacus erithacus | reverse complement strand
GAGCCCGGCGCCGGCCCCGGCCTCCGCCTCCTCCTCCTCCTCCCCTCCTCACCTCACTTCAGCCCCGGGCCGCGGCTGGCGGGGGCCGCGCCCGCTGTGTGCACCAAGCACGTCCCCGCAGCCCCGGCCAGCGCGGCTCGACCCGCGCCGCGGCTCCTCCGGCCTCGGTGCTACCGGCGGCTCGTCCGGACAGGGCCTGGCGATGGGGGTGTGCGGAACAGGCGCTCGGGAGCGGGCATCGCCTCCGCCGGGGGGGGCATGGGGAGAGATTGGTTCCCCGGGTCCCCCCCCCAGGCTGCCCCAGCCCGGTGCGCCCTGGCAGTCACCGCGGGGCCCGTCCCTGGAGCTCCGTGCCCGCGCAGCTGGGCCTTAACCCCGCGCTGGCACCGTGGGGCAGCGGCCCCATGGCGCTCCACCAGGGCATGGCCTCCCGGTAGTGGCTCAGGTGAGGGCTGTTGGTGTTGGGTGGACATTGGGGCTGAGCCTGCCCGTGGGCAGCTTCGCCCCAACTGCAGCTCGGGCTGCACAAAACTGGACCAAGCGGATTGATGTTGAGGGGTCCTGTCCCCATGGATGTCACAGCCTCTCCGTCCAGCATCTGAGTGTCCCTTATGGTGTCCCAGCTGCTCCTGAAGAAGATCCATTTGCACCCCGTTGTTCCTTGTGCTTCTCCCTCTCTACCAGATCAGGATTAAGCTTTGCACCTCGCTGGCTTCGCCTGTTCCCTGTGGAGGTGGCAAATCTCACCCTTGGCTGTGACACCGGCCACGGCTCCGTTGGTTCCCTGCCTGCCTCCCCTCTGCCGTGGGAGATTCCCTGCATTATCCTCCTCCAAATCCCTGTGACGTCCGCAGAGCACTTGACTGGGATTAGTGTGTCATGTGGAGGCTCTTACCCGCTGCTGACCTGTGCTTCCCCTTCTGCCGCTCCTTTGGCTTCTGACCCTTCCCTGCCTGTGCGGCTGGCGGCCGCTCCGGGGCCGGTATTCCCAGAGGTCTGTGAGGAGCATTGGATATGATTCGTTCCTTTCTCTGCTCAGGCACTAACTTTGCCATTGCAGCTTTGTTGCCTGCACAGTGCCCTCTCTCATAGTGTCTCTGACACCTTCCCTTTTCCCTAAAAAGGGGGTTTCACCAAATCCTCGTTATTTTTAGAGGTATCGTTGAAACTGAGGATTTTATAACTTCAGTGGAGATGGTGAGGCCACCAGCTCGGTGTGAGAGGGTCAGAGTCCTCCTGGGTGCAGCACTGGCCTCCTCTTCAGTGCCTATTGTATATTTGAACCAATAACCAGCTCTTTTTCCCCAGGCAGACAGCTGTGTAGTGCCCTGAGCGTGATCTCAGTGTTTTCCCTTGGGCCATTGTACACTTGGCCCTGGTGATGTGTGTTTCCTTCTCACCGCCCTGCTTGAGTTTCCTGCTTCCTGCTCCCTTGGCAGCGAGTGCCCCTGGATCAACACCAGTTTGCTGGGACAGTGAGTTGCAGACCATTGTTCAAACAAGAGAGCAGCAAGGAGCGGTGTTGCCTCACCACAGCCTTTGGCGTCGACAAAGTGCAGCTGAAGGAGCCTCCAGCTCTCCTGTCAGGTCTCTAGGAGGGTGCTGCAGCTTTGGCAGGGACTCAGAATCAACTTGTGAGCAGGATCTATTAGGAAGCTGGAAAACTGAATGTGATGCCAGGATAGGTTTGAGGTGCTCAGGCTTGTTAGCGTTGAGATGGCTCCATCGTGGTGTTCTTAGTGAGGGTTCAGTTCTCAGGGCTGCTTTACCAAAGGAAAATGAGATCTGGTTACTCAAAGCTGGTGTGTGTCAAGCTCGAAGTGGAAACAAGCTGCAGAGTTTACTGTGTTAACCATTGGAACCTTTTATCCTGGGCTGGGTTGGATGGGATTGCCTGAAATCCTGGTTTAGGGTTGAGGATATATTCAGGATGATTTGGTTTTCCTTCAGAGAGAAATCAGTGACAGGATTTTCTTGATAATGTTTCTGATATGGGTGATGCCTAGAATCTTACCTGATGTCTGTGAGTAGCCATACCTGGCTTAACAGTTTCAGGTCCCTGCTTAAAACCAGGAGTTGAGTTCAGGTGCTGTGAGCTAACTATCTTCTCTCTCCTTTTGAGGTGTCAAGAGTTGTTTTCCCAGTAATTTGGACCTTTCCAAAGCGCCCGCTTGCCTAATGCCATGAATATTGCAGTGAACAATGTGGAAGAAAAAGCTGTCCATTCCTGGTCAAGAATTTCCTCTGCAGGACAGAAAGTGCTGGAGGAAGCCCTCCGAGTCTTCAACCCCATGTCCAAGGACCTTTCAGACACAGAGACCCAGCTTGTGGCCTTCATTCAGAGCCTGAAGGAGGAGGGCTACCAGCCCACCATTCTGAGGAGTAAGGATGTGTACGGGTACAGCTCATGCACAGCGGACACACCGACTCAGACAAAAGAGAGCAGCCCCCAGCACTGTGCCAACACCACTAAGAGTCCAGCCAGAAACACCACAGCCATGGCAAGGGTGTCTGCTGAGCCCACCAGTGTGCTAGTGAACTCTCTGAAAGTCTCCACTCAACCTGTCCCGAAAGGGGATTCCACAAATCTCCTCTTGAGCTCCTTGAAGCAGACAAAATCCAGCACATCCAAGGCTGCAGCAGTGGGCTTCCCTACAAACATGTATCCTGATGTGTATCCAGCCATGAGACTGTCGGTGGTTCTGGAAGCTCTGGTGCCGCTGAAAGCCACTGCGTCCTGTTTGGAGTCCAAGTACACACAAGGGCGTCTTGGGATCTCGCCCTCGGATCTTAAACTCCTCAAGGCTTCGAGTCCCCCAAGGAAGTTTCCTTCAGGCAAAGCAACTAAACTAACCGAGGGTAAGGGCTACAAGCGCTTGGTGAAGAAGGCACCGGATTCTGCCACCCTGGCTTTAAATCTCCTGAAGGGACCAAAGGGTGGAGTGCTGCAGGAGAGCAACGCTTGCAAAGCCTCAGGAGTCCTCAACGGGAGAGTCACAGGCAGCTCATCCCAGGGCTGCACTGCAACACCGCAGGCCAAGAGCTTGAAAATCAAAGATAAGGAAGCTTTGGTGGGAAAAACAGAGTGGAAGGACAGCAGCACTTACCGGGAGAGCACTGGGCAGAAGAAGAGAAGAGCCACAGAGGCGAGGGAAGCGCCGCAGAGGAAGAAGGCAAATACCATTCCTGCCCGAAGCAAACCTCGCCGGGCTCAGACCACTTTGAACCTGTTGAAATTCCGGGCCATCAAGGTGGGCAACTCTTCCTCTGACGAGGAAGTGAGGAGGAGAGCACAGAAGATTCTTAGGGTCAACCTGTCCCCCGTGATCCGAATTCAGCCCTTGTCCCATGCTCACAGCGTCCCCTGAGGCTCTTCACTTTGTCACTTTCTCCTTTTGTAAGTAAGTAAATACGAGCCCAGCACCAGAACGTGGAGAGGTTGGAGACTGGAGCTCTGATGCCTGGGGGTGACCTGTTGACTGACCTGCAGACAGAGCAGCCTGCTCCTGTGCTGTTCCTGCCTCGTCTGCTCTGCAGAGCTGACTGCAGAAGCACAAGAACCCATTGGGGATGATGACACAAGCCCAGCAGGTCGGAGGGCTCGCTTCCCACCTCAGGATGTGGCAGGCTGAGCTCTTGTGCAGGGGGAGGACACAGGACTTTCTCATGACATTGATGCACTGTGATATTGCTCTTTTTTCAAGCTGTACATTTACTGGGTTTATTTTGATCAAATTTTATAACTTTATTATCTATATATCTATATATCCATATATGTGCACATGGCCCAGGAGCTGTGGGAAGATGCACTCCCTCCATCCCTGGATTGGGTTTGATAGCTTTTGTTCCCCTTCAGCCAGTGTTTTGTTGGAAGGTGCCAGGATTTCTCTGTGATCCAGTGTTGTGACACCTTGTTCTGGGCTCTGCTGAGCAGCTCAGAGGCAGGCAGAGCCGTGGCCACTTGTTTGCCTCCAGAAATGCCAACAATTTGGAGAATTACCAGGTCACCATTGACTATAGTTTTAATCACGGTTTTGGTATTACCTCTGCATGGGGGGGGGAGTGTTATGGGTCTGTTGCCTCCAAGTCTCTAGGTGCTTCTTGTGTTTGTTGGTAGCAGAAGCTCTGAAGTCATGGTAGGGGTTTGCCTCCAAAGAGCAATTCCTCCTCAGCACCAGTGTTCTGCTCTCTTGCCCCCCAGGTGCAGCCATAGAACATGAACTGGGACTGTCAGAGCCGAAGGACTGGAGCTGTGAGCAGGAATTGTGTAGTGTCCTGCTCACCTTGTGACTGCATTGCTGTTGCTGGATGTTTCAGGAGGCAGGTTCTAGGCTGAGGAGACACAGGCTGCGTTTGAATGTATTAGCTACATCCTGCTGTTCCCAGGGCTCAGTGGGATACTTGAGCCTGAATCAAAGCGGAAAAGCAAAAGATTTGACAGAGTTGATGCCAGCACTTAAACAGATTGTTTCTCTCTGTCGGTTTGTGGGGGTGAAGCAGTAGGAGGGGAGGTCAGCACTGTGTTGTGATGGGTGACAGCTTTTCTGGGCCATCTGGGATGTTGTGAGAAGGTGTGTGCCAGGTGTGAAGGCTCCCGGAGCGCGAGCTCTGCGCATCCCCGGGAGGCACTGTGGAACCTCCTGTGCCGGGGGCATGCTGTGGGGTGCTGTGGGATTCTGTCAGATGCTGTGGGATGCCGTCGGATGCTGTGGGATGCTCTCGGATGCTGTATCATGTGAACACAGGCTGTGTGCTGGCAGAGGTCGGGTCTCCTCTCCACAGGGAGGGATCTGTGAGCTCTGGGAGGAACACTAGGCTATCACTGTCACCTGGGAGGGATGGTCTCCAATGAGATGATCTGCATTGGGAGGTTGCAGAAGCAGAACCTGGTGGCTCGGGGAGAGGAAGCGGCATCAGGCCAGGCTCTGCAGCACTGGGCCAGTAATCCACTCACCAGCTCCAAATACCAGTTATCTGATCTAGTAATCTCTGTGGACGTTGGCTGAAGGGATGAGCTCCCCTGGGAAGCCTCAGCTCCTCATGTTCCAGCCTCTCCCTAGCACCTGGCTGCATTTCAGTGCTTTGTAAAAGGGGTCAGTGTCTGATGCCCAGCTCAAAGAGAAAAACCATGGCACGGAGAGGAGAGAGGAGGTTGATGAGTGTCCCAAGGCACAGCCAGGGTTCTCCCTCCTCACCCAGGTAGAGCAGGGTGGAGGTTCCCCTTCGAGGTCTGATTTCAGGCCCTACATCCCATGCTCGGGCTCTATGTGGATGTACTGTGTTGCTGTCAGAGCTCATCACTTGCAGTGGTTGTGACCAACCTGTGAATGCCGCTGGTTGGCTGCAGACGAGGAGGAAATACTTCTGTGGTTTGAAACGCCCTGGCAGAGAGTTCCCTGTCCTGACATGGTGCTGGATGAACAGGGACCTTCTGTCACTGTTAACCAGCCAAAAATTGCTTTGTCCCCTTTGCTCCTGCTCCTTCAGACCTTTCTCATTCCCACGCTCCCAAATGCCAGGTCTGGAAGTCTTGCACTGCAGTTTCTCTTTTTGGCTGTTCTGAGGAGTGCTCTGAGCTCCTGCCTATGGTATCACTGCCTCACAAGCTGCTCAGCAGCTTCCCTCTTCCCAGCCCCTTATAAGGACACCGAGAGCTGCCTCCGGAGCCTCTTCATACAGCACAGACATCCCAGCCGGCCTCTGATGGGAAAACAACCCTGCATCAACCAGGCTGATTCGAGTTGAGCTTTTCCTCCAGCCTGAGCAGGAAGCTGAGCACCTGAGGCCATATCCCTCCTCTTCGTGGTGTCTCTTCCCCCAGCTGCACTGCTGCCTGCCTCCCCGCTTTCCTCCATCACCTCTTGCCTTTCACAGCTTGGGCTTTTGCCAGTCAGGGACTTGGCTTGTGCTGTTGCTTTACACATCCAGCAGAACATCCTGCCTTAGTGCTGCTGTGCCTTTCCCAGCACTGAGCTCAGTTCTGCAAATGCTTGATGGTAATGTCCTTCCCAGGCCAGCAGCAAGAGGTGTTGTGCTCCACAGGGAGAGATGAGTATTAGAAACACTTCTGTGCCACTGAGGCTGCTGCAAGGGAAGCGAGCACCATGCTCAGTGCTTCAGGACTTGTTCATCACCAGTCTAGTCTCTGTCAGCCCTTCTGAGCATCTTTTAACAGGCTGCAGGGCCCTGTGCTACTGGGCAGCACTGGAGCTCAATTCTCTGTCCTCCTCATGCCTCCTCTTCCCCCTTGCAGGTAATTTGGGAACTTGGCCGGAAGGATTCCCATCTAGATTCTTCTAATGGAAGGTGTCCCATGGCAGGGGTTGGGACTGGATGAGCTTCCTTCCAACCCAAACCAGTCTGTGATTCTCTGATCACAGCTTGTTCACAGAGGGGCATTACAGCCCCTGGTGCCAATGTCATCAACTGCTGCCTGGCCAGTGCGGGCAGATGTGTGCCTGCAGCCTGTCAGTGGTTGGCTCCAGGGTCCCTCATCTCATGGCATGGTCTGGGTGCTCCTGGAGTCCTGGACCTTCAACACTGATGTGCAAGAGGCTGCCTAAGACCTGGTCTAACCAGAGCTCTCCTTTCCACCCCATGTTACCCCGTGACAGCAGACTTGCCCTCCAGGGACCTGCACAGCAGGGCAGAGCCCGCAGAAACGCGTTGCCTGGGGTGCTGTGGTCTCTGCTGCATGCAGGTTGTTCAGACCTGTTCTGTATTAGTCACTTTGAATTCGTCCAAGTGCCTAACCTGGCCTGTGCTGTTCCTGGGCACCATGACAGCCGAGAGAGCTTTGGAAGCTCTCTTAGGAATGCTCTCACTGCATGGATTTGTGCCACCATCACTTCTAGAAGCGCTTCAGCCAGCGGTCAGAGGGCTGCTCATCCAACTGATGGGTTTGGGAATCGTTTTTCCTTTTATTCAGCTGCCAAGAACCACGAGTTTGTGCTTCGCCTCGACCAGACAAGGTCCTGGAGCTTCCTGCGTGCCTCAGATGTCCATGGGGAGAGCAGCTCGCCCAGCAGGCACTGGAGGGGAAGCTGACATCGGATACCACTTGAAATCACATTGTTAATTGGTAGCAACGTTCTGAAGCTCGTGTCCACTCTGATCACGTTTCACCATCTGCCACTGCTTGGACTTGGAGAAGTTTCTCCTTGGTCTCTTCCCTGCGAGCCGGCCGGTGTGGTGCTGCTGCTGCTTCCAGACTGGTTGGTTCCCTCCCCACCCCGAGCCAGCTCGTACAGAATTCCTTAAGCACTTTTCTGCAAAATAAGAAGGGATTATGTTGTTATTCCTGGTTTGTAGCCCAATAGTGGTGTTTCAGTGCGAGGAGAAGGAGGAGGTGGGCTCCCCTCATACACCAGCAGCTCTTCTCCACCAGTGGAGTTGGTGGAAGACGCCCAGCACCTGCTATATCTGGAGGGCTCTGGGTTTTGGGCTTGTGGACAGAATTTGGGCCCTTCCAGTTGACTTCTGCTGTGTTCATGGCCAGACCTTGCCCGCGTGCTGGAGGTGCAGCCACTCTAGTTGTTCTGTCACTTTGGGTCCAAGTTCCCTGCACTCTGTGGGAGCTGGGCCTTTGACCACAGCACAAGGGATGTGTGGGGATACAGAGCAGGTTTGTGTCTCAGCTTCTCAGGAGCTGAGGAGGGGAGGATCCTTGTTTTAACCATGGTTGGCAGGGTCAGTGCTGGGCTATGTGGAGCACTTGCTGCTCAAGCAGGTTGGTTTGTGTGGAATCCACAGTTTCTGTTTCACTCTTCAAAGTGGCACTGTCCTGTTTGCTCCTGTGGTCAGATGGGGACAATCTACCACGAGCTGAGGTGGCCTCAGCTCTTCTGGGGCACCTCACACCTTCCTGACAGTGCTGTAGCGCTTGGCTTTGGGCACTGGGTGGGCTGGCACCACCCCTGGAGAGGGCAGCAGGGCAGGCTGCTCACAGGCCCTGGTGTTTGGGACTCTTATAGAGAGCACCAAGATCATGTTTCCCTCTTCCTGCAGCCCATTCCTGCTGTTGGGAAGGTGCCAGGGGCCTTGCTGGCTGACGGAGCAGGGATCTGCCCCCAGAAGCCAGGACAGCCACCATAAGGGCAGGGTGCTGAGTGAAGGGGTGATGAATGGGATGTTGAGTGAAGGAGTGTCTGGATGTGTGGCACTGGCAGCTTGGCCAGCAGCTGCTGCCTCCAAAGCTGTGGTGCTAAGGCTGGACCCCTCTCTTCGCTTAGGATCAAGGAGATGTGGTGGCAAAGTGAGAAACTGGGACTAGGGAAAACCAAAGACACCAGCAGCTTCTGCTTCTGCTGCAGCAGGAGATGTGCAAACAGGAGCCAGGTCTGCGGTGTGCCATAGCTTCCTCCGTTCTACCTGCTGCAGGAGCCTGTCCTGCCCTGCCACTTGTGTAGCTCTGGGGGTGTCCTTTTGGGGCAGGTGCCCCCTCCCAACGCTTGGCTTTGTCCTTCATCAGTCACACAAACTGGCCCTGCTGGGGTGGCCGTGGGAAAGGTGACAGAGGCAGACCTGTACCCCTGGGAGCCCCTCGTGGGGGTAGCGCTTCTCTGGTGAGCATCCCAAACACCTTCCCCTGTGGGGGACGATTAGACCTTGCCCTGGGGAGTCCCTTAAAGGCCTTATTATCATCTGGGGCTCTCCTTGTTGTCTTAATTCACCCTTTCCCTTCCTGTGGGAGTCCAGCGATTCCCACACACCCGCTCAGGCATGTGGTGCTGTTGTAAAGAGAAGGTGCTACAAAATACCTCCCCTGCTCCACCACCCTGCCCGGGATGGGATGGGATGGGATGAGCATTGGTGTTGTGGTGGGGACTCGCCGGCGTGCGATGCCGTTCCCTCCTCCTGGTTCCCGGTGCAGCATTCCCAAGGAGGAGCACTTCCCAAGCAGATCCACAGCAGCTGCTCTGGATGGGCACTGCCAGGTCCCTCGCCCTCATCTCTACCAACCGTCATCTCTAAGAGAGCCTCCTCCACGACCTGCTCGGGCTGGGACCAGTGCTGCCAGCATGGCTGCAGCATCCTCCAGCATTCCGGGATCCCGAGTGACATCCATGGAGCAGCGCCTGCAGCCCGTGAGAGGGCGAGGACCAGACTGTTACGTGGTGGATCTCCAACAAGTGACCATCTTGTTCTCGAGTGAGCTTTTCCCTGTTCTCATTTGTTGGTGTAGAATGTTGCTGAAGCTGTAGTACTGTTCAGTGTTGAGTCTGAGGCCGGGCTGCTCCATGCTCCATGTTGTATAGTTTGGAATGGCATTGTTTAGTGAGAAGACAGTATTATTCCGCTCTTTGGAGGGAATGGGACAAGAAACAGAATGTCTTTTTCTTTTCTCTTTAATGAATTAAACTTTTTGTTCTGAAGTCCTAGCAAGTGTCCAGCCCCTCAGTAAAATGGTGCTCAGAACCACCCAGCGTGTCCGGCTTTTCTTTTGGCTCCTGGGAGCTCCATGGAATGGCATCTCCCATGTGGGGTATGCTCAGCTGCAGACTGCTACGGCCTCTTCTCCCCAGCTCCCCCCAGAGAGGTTTGGGGTACCCAAGCCACACTAAGGAATGCCTGGCTCGGGATGGGAAGTGCTTCTAGTGCTGAACTGGTTTAAACTGGCATAAATCTGCATTCCAGGTTAGTTCCTGCCCACCCACTGACTTCCCTCTGGATCCCATTCTCCAGCCAGGACGCTGTGGCTGGCGAATTCAACAGAGGAGCCATTGTTCCCCTGTGGTGATCTGGATCCAGTGTGAGCCGTTGGTGCACTGACCCGGCACTAACGGTGCTGAGACAACGGCTCCGGTGCCGGGGCTCGGGATGGGAAGCGGTTAAAGCGGCTCTGCACGCACTGCAGGATGTGCAGGGAAGCACTGGCTGCCTGCTGGGAGCACTGATGTCGTTCCAAGCGGTGCTGGCTGGGCCTGAGACGCTGCCCCAGGAGCTCAAGGGCTCTGCTGAGGGTTGTGGAGCCAGGGCTGGGGAGGTGCTCAGCAGCTTTGAAGCGCTGATGACAGGGGCTGCTGGTGACGGGCTGTGGCAGAGCTGCTGGCACATCAACCAGCACAGCTGCCCCCAGACGTGTCGTCTCCCACACGTTCATCCCTGGGATCGCAGCTCCTTATGGGAAGTGGCCTTCAGGGGAGCCAGGAGGTGCCTGGGCATGGCCAGGATGCCTCAGTTGTCTCTCAGATCCCACTGAGGATCCCTCCCTCCTGCTTTTACCATGCTTTTCAAGGCTGCAGATCCCGTTACCGCCACCTTTATCAGGCCACTTCGGATCTCCTCAGAGCAGATAAGGGTTACTTGGCCAAGATCCCTGCGCTACAGACACGATGTCCAGTGCTAATGGCTCTTTATCAGCTCATCCCCTGCCAGCTCTCACAGCCCAGGAGGTGGTGGAGCCTCGCTGGGCACAGACCTTCCCTTCCTCCGGGTTTCCCATTGCCTGCAGACAGCGCAGCCATAGGGAGCTGCCTGAGCTCTCCCACAGCTCCCCTTATCCCACGGTGCTGTTGGGTTGTCCCTGGTGCCACCACTTTGGCATTCCCATGGCCAGCAGCCAGGGGAGCTGCTGCTTTGCCTGCCCATGACCTTGCTGGCTGGTGGGCAGCCAGAGCGTGGCCTTGGCACGGTGAACACGCAGCTCCTCGTCCTTCCTTTGGCCTCAGCTAAGAAAAGGCACCATCCCTGCATGACAGCGAGGCCTCCGTCCAGCCCAGCTGCGGTGCAGGGCCATGCTCCCCGGTCTGGAGGATCCCATGGAGCACTGATCAGCACGGGGTAAGTGGGGCCCTGGCTTGGGGCATGGTGGTACCCATGGAGGCAGCAGGGAGCAGGATCCATCCTGGGGCTACACGTGCCTGGGCATGGCAGCTCTGCAGGGATGCTGTGCAGGCTCCTGGCCAACCAGGGCACAGGCCACTGCCGTGCCACTGGCTCATACCTGTCCTGTGCCTCACCTTGGCTGAGGCTCGGTGCAGACAGGTCCCTCCCTCGCCTGGCACAGCATCGGAGGAGGAGACAGGCACCAGCCGCCCTCCTCCAGGAACAGCAGCGAGCCCGGCTGAAGCCAGCGCAGCCAAGCCGGTCACCTGCAACCTGCACGGCACAACTGCCACCACACACTTACCCGGCACCACAGGCCCCATGGGCACAGGTAGGAGCCGGCGGGGAGCCCCGTGTGCCATCGGCTGTGCCGTGCCCCAGGACAGAGGCTGGGTGCCAGCACCCGGCACACAAGGAAGGGTCCTATGGGAGGAACAGGCTGGATTGTCCCGCTTTGGCACTGCCCTCCCAGGCCTGGTGGTGCCGGACTTTGCCCGTGGGGAGGGAGCTGGTCCGTAGGGAGGGTCATTCCCAGTTGGCAGCACCGTGCCTGGGTGAGCTCCGTTGTGGCTCCACCCCGCAGCCAACCTACGCTGGTGCTTCCACCATGGCCCACGTCCAGGTGGGACAGAACGCGGTGCCGCGGGCCTCGGCACAGCTCCATGGGCCAATTCCCGGTGCCCATCCCGCCATGCGAGCCGCAGCAGGCACGTTCCTGCCGCGCAGTGCCGGCAGCCCCGGGAACGCGGCGCCGTCGGCTCCCCTGGCACACGAGGCGCCCCATTGTTCAGCACTGGGGCCCGCTGTGGTGCCCGGGGCTTGCCGGGGCTTCCGACGCCTGGCCGGGCCCAGGCAGAAGGAATCGGCAGTGACATTCCCGTAGCCTGGAGACCGCCGTCCCTTTCAGCGGGCAGCCCATTTGAATAAGAATCACCGTGCGCACGGAGAAGGGGGGCCGCCGGCCGCGCCATCCCATCAGCGCCGCCGCTTGTCCCTGCCCGCTCAGCCCTTGCCCCTGGCCTTGGCCTCGCCGGACGCCGCAGACAACAGGTACCGGGTGGGGGGGGGTTATGGGGCTTAGGGACCCCCGCACCACCGCACCAAGACCCCCAGCTCAGGGCTGGATCTCACATGGGGACAGGAGAGATGTGTTTGGGCAGCCAGGCTTTGATCCAGCGGGTGGGAGCGGGCGGCACCGGCGGAGGAGGGAGCACAAAAGGCAGCTCCAGCCTAAAGGCAATAGCGGGAGCCCGGCCATCGGCGGGGATGCTGCTGCCCGGACGGCTCCGGTGCTCCTGGCGCCCATCCCAGGCTGGCCCTGAGGAATCCCCGGGGACAACAGTGGCACTGGGAGGGATGGATCCGCCCCAAGCAGGGCAGGATGGGGCACGGCACAGCCCGTGGGGGGTCTGAGGGTGTGGGAACGGCCGTGCCGTGTGCCCGGGTCTGTGTGCAGGGATGGGGCACGGCCATGGGGGTGATCACCCTGTGCTACACTGGGGGATTTGGGAACCCAACCTTCCCACCTGATCCCACTTCCAAGTGCTATCCCTGGGGTGCACCTTCATGCTGGGGCTGGGAGAAGCCGGGCATCAGTTGCCTGCACCCCAATGCCATACCCTGTATCCCACCATGGTGTCTCTGTGTTCCCCTCAGGCAGAGCCTGCAGCTGCCCATGGACCTCCTGGCACTCACGCTCCTCCTGGGTAAGAACAGAGCATGGCTGAGCACCCCATATACCCCGGTGTGGTGGTGCAGGGACCCCAGCCCTGGCAGTGGAGTCAGTGGTGACGCTCCCTGGCCCTGACGGCCACAAATCCCATTGGGAATCTGAGCCCTGGTGGGATTAGTGAGCGCCTGACCCGGCTGCCGACTGCCCCCGGCACCGTGCGGCATCCCCTGGTCACGGGGCCCCGGTGCTGCTGCCAGCACCTTTCCGGATCACAGAGCTTCATGCTGCATCAGTGGGCTGGGATGCAGGGCTGGGACGGGATGGGGCAGCTGGGAGTGGGAGGGTGCTGGGCAGCATCAGGGTAAACAGACAGGAGGTACCTCATGTCCTTGCGCTGTCTGCAGCGGGGATAGCACCGGTGCGGGGCCAGCAGGAGCCTGACCCCAGCCATGGATGTGCCCGTGGCAGCTGCTACCCGGCCACTGGGAACCTGCTGGTGGGAAGAGCCCCGCGCCTGAGCGCCACCTCCACGTGTGGGATGCACGGACCACAGGAGTACTGCATTGTCAGCCACCTCCAGGTGAGACCAACGGCCCTGCATGGCTCCAGCATGGCTTTGGCATGGCCAGGGCCAGTGAACCCATCCAGTGGTGCTGCTCCTGGTGCAGGACTCGGAGAAATGCTTCACTTGCGACTCGCGGGACCCATCCCTGCCCCAGAGCCACCGCATCGAGAACGTCATCTTCCTGAGCGGCCCCCGCGCCCGGCGGACATGGTGGCAGTCCGAGAATGGTGAGTCCGCGGTGGCAGCGGCCTCAGGGCTGCGTCTCTGCGCTGTGCCTTGGGGCTGCACGGCCATGGGACCCTTGGCCATTCACCTCTGTGGCATCCCCAGGCGTGGAGCACGTCAGCATCCAGCTGGACCTGGAGGCCGAGTTCCACTTCACACATCTCATCATGAAGTTTAAGGTGATGGGGTGAAGTTGAAGTGCCCACTGATGGGGTGGGATGGGATGGGATGGAGCCAAGTCCATGTTATGTATCCTGCAGACATTCCGGCCTGCAGCCATGCTGGTGGAGCGCTCGGCCGACTTTGGACGCAGCTGGAAGGTCTATCGATACTTTGCCTACAACTGCTCCAAGCTCTTCCCTGGCGTTCCCGATCAGCCCTCTGGGCTGGTGGATGAGGTGCTGTGTGACCAGCGCTACTCCGAGATTGAGCCTTCCAGCCATGGGGAGGTGTGTGGGTACAGAGAACGTCTATGGGGTGCTGGCTGTCTATGGGGTCTGGGATCACCCACCCCTTCCTCCTCCCAGGTCATCTTCAAGGTGCTGGACCCCTCCATCCCAGTGGCGGATCCCTACAGCCCGGACATCCAGGGTGCGTGACTGGGGGGTGCCAGGGTCGGTGGGTGCCAGAGCGGGTGCTGATGGTGCCACCAATGGCCCCCAGACCTGCTGCGTGTCACCAACCTGCGTGTGAACCTCACCAAGCTGCACACGCTGGGGGACAACCTGCTGGACATGCGGCGCGAGGTGCTGCACAAGTACTACTATGCTGTGGATGAGCTGGTGCTGCGCGGGAGCTGCTTCTGCCATGGACACGCTGCCCAATGTGCGCCGGCACCCGGAGCCCCGGTGGCCACAGCACCTGGCATGGTGAGGTGCTCACAACACTGGTACGGTGCCCCATGGGGTGCAGTGGCCATGCTGAGGTGGGTGCTCGCCCCAACAGGTCCATGGGCGCTGTGTCTGCGAGCACCACACACAAGGACTGAACTGTGAGCGCTGTGAGGACTTCTACCATGACCTGCCCTGGCGCCCGGCCGAGGGCTCCAGCACCAACGCCTGCCGCCGTGAGTGCCTCACATGGGCACCATGCTGTGCCCATGGGCTTGGGGTCCCGTGTGTTGGGTTGGGGCGATGAGGGTCCTGCATGTTGTGTGTGGAGGGTTCAGCATCCTGTGGGCCATGGCTTGGGGCTGGGAGTTCAGGGTCCCATGTGTGATGCTTTGTAATTGGGGTTTGGGTGTTTTGGCTGCATCCTATTGGATGTGGTGCTGGAGGTTCTGCAGGCTGTGGTTTGAGGGGTTGGGATGAGAAGCTGCATCTCCATGGTTGGGGTTTGGGTACCAAATGCGGTACCATGGTACCACCCCCGCAGGCTGCGACTGCAACGAGCACTCGCGGCGCTGCCACTTCGACATGGCCGTCTTCCTGGCCACCGGCAACACCAGTGGGGCCGTGTGTGACGGCTGCCAGCACAATACCATGGGCCGCCGCTGCCACCTCTGCAAGCCCTTCTACTACCGGCACCCGCGCTCCGACATCCGCGCCCCCACCGCCTGCACCCGTGAGTGCCATGGGGCACCAGGCCCACAGCTCCCAGTGCCATCAGCCCTGGTCCCACCCCTCCCCATGGCCTCTTTCCTTCCCGGCAGCCTGTGACTGTGACCCAGCGGGCTCGCTGGACGGAGGGGCCTGTGACGGGCACACGGACGTGGCGCTGGGCATGATCGCGGGGCAGTGCCGCTGCAAGGAGAACGTGGCCGGTCCCCGCTGTGATCGCTGCCGGCACGGCGCCTATGGGCTCAGCCATGGAGACCCCCAGGGATGCCAGCGTGAGTGAGGATACGGATGGGCAGGGGAGGATGAGGGGTGGAGGGTGTGGGATGGAGCGATGACGGAGGGATGGGGATGGAGGGTTGTGGAATGGAGGGGTGTGGGATGCAGGAATATGGGATGGAGAGCCGGTGGTGGAGGGATGATGGAAGGATGTAGACTGAGGGATGTCGGATGGAGAAACAGGGATGGAAAGATGATTGAGGATTGGTGATGGAGAGATGAAGATGGAGAGGTAGAGACGGAGGGATATGGAATGGAGGGATATGGAATGGAAGGATGGTGGTGGAGGGATGTGGGAAGAAGGGATAGAAATTGAGGAATGTGGGATGGAGAGATGGAGATGAAGGAATGGGGACAGTGAGATGGGGATGGAGGGATGAGGGATAGAAGGACATGGGATGGGGAGGGGGGGCCATGAAGCCTGTGGGCTTCTGTCCTGCATGGCAGCCCCTCATGTGTGGGTGCATACATGTGTGGGGCAGCATGCAGGTGTGACCCGCGGGGCACGGTGGCTGGCAGCTCCCCCTGCGACCCCATCAGTGGGGACTGCTACTGCAAACGCTTTGTGGCTGGGCGCTCCTGCAGCCAGTGTGTGGTGAGTGCCACAGGCTGCCCCATAGCTGCCCCGTAGCCTGCCCATAGCTGCCTCATAGCCTGCCCTGCAGCCTGCCTCACAGCCTGCCCCATGTCACCCCCCCTCTCACTGCAGCCTGAGTTCTGGGGCCTGAGCTATGACGTGGGGGGCTGCCGGCCCTGTGACTGTGACTTCGGGGGAGCCTACAGCAACCGGTGGGGCACGGGGATGGGGACAGGGCTGGGGGTCAAGTATGAGGTGAGGGAGGGATGGGGACATCGTTGAATGGATGGGGATAGGGATGTGGAGATAGAGGGGACTGAGATGTTGGGGTGGAAGGAGGGATACCCCTTCCCAGGGATGGAGGGATGGTGACAGGGATGGAAGGAGGGATGGGTGAGGACTGAGCTAGATAAAAGGACAGACAGAGGGACAGGACGGTCACCCGCAGGTGCTCCATGGAGGACGGGGCCTGTCCCTGCCGTCCCCACCTCATGGGGCGTCAGTGCGACCAGGTACAGCCCGGCTTCTTCTGCGCTCCCCTTGACTATTACACCTATGAGGCTGAGCAGGCCCTTGGGCACAGCCATGGCCATAGCCAGCTCCCGGTCAGTATTCTGGGGGGGGGGTCTCTGTACCCCCAACCTGGGCTGTGCCTGCCATGCTCCATGTCTGGCTGTCCCCATCCACATCCACCCATTCCAACCCTCTCCCCATAGGGGGCCATCCGTGTGGAGGCACCCCAGGACTGCCTGGAGTACAACCCTGGGGAGCTGGGGGCACGGAGGGGCCACCCACGGCGCCAACGCAGCCCCCTCCGTGCCCCCCATCCCCGCAGCGCCCCACGCCGCAGCCGGCAGCAGCCCCCCAAGGTGAGCCCCATGGGCAGAGGGATGTGGGGCATGGAGGGGTGGCCGGTGGCAGCGGGGCTGAGCTGTGCCCGTGCTCTGCAGCCGGACGTGGAGGAGGTGGTGCGGGATGGTGCCACGCGCATGGTGACCTGGACGGGCTCAGGGTTCGCCCGGGTGCGGGATGGAGCTGGGCTGACATTCCGCGTGGACAATGTGCCCTACCCCATGGACTATGAGCTGCTGGTGCGCTACGAGCCGGAGGTGAGTGCAGCCGTGGGCACGGTGTGTATGGCACAGCATGGCACGGCACGGCTCTGATGGTGCCTCGCCTGTTGTTGCAGTTGGCTGAGGACTGGGAGGCTGTGGTCAGTGTCAGCTCCCAAGTGCTGCCCACCAGCCCTCGCTGCGGGAACCTGCTGCCCTCCGAGCAGATGTACCATGAGAGCCTGCCCCACAGCCAGAGGTGAGGATGGGACGGGATAGCATGGGATTAATGGGATGGGGACAAGGACAGCACTGTTACATCCCAGAACTGAGGATAAGAATGAGACGCATCCTACCACACAGGTGAGGAGGGATGGGAACAGGGACAAGGAAGGTGCTATCCCCTGATCATCCCCATGGTCCTGTTGTAACCATGCCCCAACGCCTGCCTCTGCACAGGTACGTGCTGCTGTCCCGGCCCTTCTGCTTTGAGCCCAGCACCCCCTATGAGGTGACCATGAGGCTTCAACGGGCCGGTGTCACCCAGCGCCACCCCAGTGCCTTCATCCTCATTGACTCGGTGAGGGGGGGTCCTGCTGTGCCCCTGCCTGGGGCTTGGCAGTGGGGACTGAGGGGCTGGAGTGGGTAGTGACCCTTGTCTGGGGTCATGAGGTGGAGATGGAGTGGGAATGGCGATGGGATGGAACTGCGGAACAAGGATGGGATGGGAAGGGTGATAAAAATGGAGATGGGATGGGGATGGAATGTAATGGGAATGAAGATGGGATGGAGAAGGGGACAGAATGGAGAAGGGGATGGGGTGGGAAAGGGGAATGGGAATAGGGATGGGGATAGGATGGGAATGGGGATGAGGATAGAATGGAGAAGAAGATGGAGTTGGAGATGGGAATGAGCATGCGGATGGCAATGGAATGGAGAAGGGGATGGGGATGGGATATCAGTGGGGCAGGAAACATTGAAGGATTTGGGGTTGGCCTTGGGGATGTCAGTGGGGATAAGGAATCCTATGGGGAGGTCAGTGTGTGTGGGAGCATCAACGGAGCTGGTGCTGTTGATGGGACTGGAGCAGCTGAGCCCTCCTGGGAGCAGGGGCAGGGTCCCACATCGGGACGTCCCCGTGCCCCCATCCCACCCGCTGCCCCCTCCCGGTGCAGCTGGTGCTGCTGCCGCGGGTGATGGAGCTGCCGGGGCTGCACGGGGCCGAGGCGGCGCCGCGGCTGGAGGAGCTGCAGCGGTACCGGTGCCTGGAGGCGTCCCGCATGGCGCCGCCGCCCGCCCTGGCGCAGGCCTGCGCCCGCCTGCTCTGCAGCGTGTCAGCCCTGATGCACGGCGGGGCCCTGCGTGAGTGCGGGAGCAGCGGGGCGGGCAGCGCTCGGGGGGCGGGCAGCGCTCGGGGGGCGGGCAGGGGCAGGGCAGCCCTGGCCTCACGCTGTCCCATTGCCTGCAGCGTGTCAGTGCGACCCGCAGGGCTCCCGCAGCAGCGAGTGCCAGCCCCAGGGCGGGCAGTGCCAGTGCAAGCCCCATGTCCTCGGCCGGCGCTGTGACCGCTGCGCCCCGGGCAGCTACGGCTTCGGGCCGCTGGGCTGCAGCCGTGAGTAGAGAGGAGACTGCTGGCAGGCAGCCCTGAACCCCCTCTGTATGACTGTGCAGGGCAGAGCCCTGTCTGCATGGCCCCTTCTCTGTCTGTCCACCCATCCATGCATGCGTTGATCTCAGCCCTGCTGTCCTGCAGCCTATGGGTTGGGTCCCAGTTTCCCCTTCTGCCAATCCATCCATCCATCCATCCATCCATCCATCCATCCCTCCCTCCATCCATCTATCCTGCACTGACTCCACTGTCCATCCATCTATCCATCTGCCACCCATGCTTCCCCATGAGCCCTCCTATGATGTAGCCTATGGGCTGGGAATGCAATGGGTGCTGGTCTCTTGTCTGTTTCTCCCTGTGTCCCTGCGCCATGAGCTGACCCATCCCTGCCGTCCCGCAGCCTGCGCCTGCTCCGCAGAGGGCTCAGTGTCCCAGCTGTGCGATGCAGTGAGCGGGCAGTGCCGGTGCCAGCCCGGTGCCGTGGGCCGGCGCTGTGAGCGGTGCCAGCCCGGCCACTGGGGCTTCCCATCCTGCCGGCCCTGCCAGTGCAACGGGCATGCCGAGGAGTGCGACCCGCGCACGGGCAGCTGCCTGCGCTGCCGTGACCACACCACTGGCCGGCACTGTGAGAGGTGAGCACAGGGAACAGTGTGGTGTGGGGTGTGGGATGGGATATATACAATTGGATGAGATGGGATATGGTGCTGTGGGATATGATGGATAGGATGGATGAGATGAGCAGGGATGGGATGGATATGATGGGGTGGGATAGGATGAAATATGATGGTATGGGATATGATAGGATGGATGGATGGGGTGGGATATGGAAGGGATGGGATGGTTGGATGGGATAAGATGGGATGGATGAGATGAGATGTGATGGATATGATGGGGTGTGGCAGGATGGAATATAATGGGATGGATGGGATGAGAAGGAATATGATGGCATGGCATGGCATGGATGAGATGGGATGGGATGGGATGTTGTGATGGGATATGATGGATGAGATGAGATGGACCCCTGGTTGCCCCTCATCCTTGCAGGTGCCAGGACGGTTACTATGGGGACCCAGTGCTGGGCTCAGGGCAGCAGTGCCGGCCCTGCCCCTGCCCCGGCTACCCAGGTACACGGCACTACCATGGGAGTGCCTGCCATGCTGACCAGGAGACCCACCACATTGTCTGCCTCTGCGCGCCTGGATACACGGGTGAGGGGCGGAGCGGGATCCCCTATGGCACTGGGGCAGAGGGACCTCAGCACCCACAGCCTCCACAGCCTCCACCCATCCATCCATCCATCCATCCATCCCCTCTCCATCCACCCATCCACCCATCCATCCACCCATCCACCCATCCATCCATCCATCCATCCCCCCTCCATCCACCCATCCATCCACCCATCTACCCATCCATCCATCCATCCATCCATCCCTCCTCCATCCACCCATCCATCCATCCATCCATCCATCCCCTCTCCATCCACCCATCCACCCAT
>WYDI02024492.1:0-53619 GCA_009867235.2 Psittacus erithacus | reverse complement strand
GACTTTCTGAGTCTCATGCTCTGCCAGGAAGGAGGGGAAGCTGGGAAGAAGCAGAGACAGGACACCTGACCCAAACTAACCAAAGGGATATTCCATACCACAGCACGTCATGCCCACTATATAAACTGGGAGCAGTTACCCAGAAGGGCTAGATCACTGCTCGGTTCGGGCTGGGTATTGGTTGGTGGGTGGTGAGCGGTTGTATTCTCTCCCATTGTTATTTTTCCTTATCATTATTATTGGTGGCAGCAGCAGTGGTTTGTATTATACCTTAGTTACTGGACTGCTCTTATCTCAACCTGTGGGAGTTGCATTCTTTCGATTCTTCTCCCCATCCCTCCGCGAGTGGGGGGAGGAAGAAGGGGGAGCGAGTGAGTGGCTGCATGGTACTGAGTTACCAGCTGGGCTTAAACCACAACAGCAGGCTAATAATACCTTGGTAGATGTTTGTGCTTTAAAATACATGATTATTAATCTTCCCATACTTAAGAAATGCAAGGATACATTCTTGTGGTGTTTTTTTCCTGAAAAGATTGTTTTATGTATTTTGCTAGAGACTGTTGTTCTCAAGGTTAAAAATACTTAATCTTATTGTTTATCATCTTGTATTGAAAGGGTTTATGAAGAGGAACTTCAAAATAGTTTTTGAGTCCTTGGAAGTAGTAAAGAGAGAGAGGCTAAATTTTTTTTTGACTATTTTTATCCATGAGGTACAACCATGCCAACTGCATGTCTTTGGGTCCTGATACTGAAAACGTTCTTAGGAATGAGAAAATCATGTTTCTGTAGCTCTGTAAAGCCTCCTACTTGAAGTGTGTGTTAGATACCATCCTTGGAAAGAAGTTAGGGGTTCACATCTTGGAAAGTTTTAGAACTTACAGGGAGGAAGAAGGGGTTTAATTTCTCTTTTAGTAGAAAAGATCAATTGATGCTTATTTCAAAGCAAATATGGTACTCAGAAATCATGTTTACCGGAGCAGGGAAGGTTAAAATGCTTTTTCTTTTTTCCTTTTTTCAGGCAATTCAGAAGGGTAACATGGAAGTCGCACGGATACATGCGGAAAATGCAATCCGACAGAAGAATCAAGCCATCAATTTCTTGCGCATGAGTGCCAGGGTAGATGCTGTAGCAGCAAGAGTTCAGACTGCAGTGACAATGGGCAAGGTAAGTCTGTTTTCACAAATCTATAGCAAGGATGGGACCTCTGATCTTAGAAGTGACTTAATTCTGTCTATAATGAGTGAGAAGTTTCAGTTTTGGTTTCAGATGTAGTAAGTAGTAAATCAGGTACTGGGATCACCCTGGCAGCTGCTCTTTAGGAATAGATTGCTATCTGCTATGTTCTGTAGCTAGTAACTTTTATTAGCTGTTATGAAGGAGACAGTGTGTTTTACTGGTTACACTTCTGATTATTTTGCAAAGATATTGCTCCCCTTCCAAATGCATGAAGACATGTTGTAGGACTTGTGACACCAGCAGCTGTTTTTAGCTCAAGTAGTTTTTTATGGTAAACGGCTGTACTGCTCTTCAGCCAGAGAGTTTATTCTGTGATCTGTATACCAAATATATCCTTTAACGTTGATAGGTCTTGAGACCTAACAATAAGTTAATGGCATATACACCTCATTTTTTATTGAGTTTCAGCTGAGAATGCATATTCCAAGTGTTTGAGTTAATTTATAGAATTTCAAATGTATAAGCTACAAAAAAGTGGTGTTCTAGATGGCAATAGTGGGTGCCGTACTACTTGGTACTGTAGGAAGTCTGTGGCTGGAGATGGGAGAGCTTCATAAGAAACTGCTCATTTTTCTTTCATTGTAATATTTTCCTTTGCCTCATTTCAGGTAACAAAGTCAATGGCAGGGGTAGTTAAGTCTATGGATGCCACACTGAAGAGCATGAACTTGGAAAAGGTAAATAAACTGACTTTTCTTGGAGCTGCACGTCGAAAGCAGAAAGGGCAACAGACACAAGTTTTAAAAAGGGGAATTCCATTCAAGAGAAAAGGTTTTGCAGTGGGGTAGATCCTAGAATAAGCTGTGAAGTCTTCAGAAATGGAGGTGCTCAGAACTTGGCTGAACAGGGCCCTGACCAACCTGCTTGAATGGCAGCATTAGATCAACTTCACACTTGGCGTGGGGAGGAGAGCAAGCTTCTGATCTCCAAAAGCTGCCTGCCTTTGTACTGTGGTTCTCTTTTTACCAGTTGAGAGATACTTCTGTTACCTGCAGAACATTGATTTGGTATTTTTTATAGATATCTGCACTAATGGATAAATTTGAGCATCAATTTGAAACACTAGATGTTCAGACACAACAGATGGAAGACACAATGAGCAACACTACTACACTAACAACGCCACAAGTAAGATTTTTTTTTTTTTTAAGGTGATTTTAAATTTTGTGTCTAAATGTATGGAAATGTCTGATTCTGTCCTTTCTGTGTACTTCAAGACATAGTAGCAGCTGGAGCCTTTTCACTTTTGCTTTGTGCTTTTTTGTGACAAAGAGAATATTGCAGATTGTTGTCACAAGTAGAGAGGTTCACATACGTGTATTCTGGTCTATTTCACTCTTATAGCAGGCTTTATATTATATTACATCTTGAAAACCCTAACCCTCCTACTAAATAAGCGGAGTTCTGAACCAGAAGACACTTCAGCATTAATTATCAAAACAGAATATGCTGTGAGAAAATAAATAGTTCTAACTCACTGGTACTAATGACATGACATTAGTCACCACCAAATTAGTAGTGGTATATGCAATGGAAAGGTTGTTAATGACATACTTTCAAGTTGTGGGAGTGTGTTTACTAAAATAAATCCTTAAATAATGCTTGACATAGTTAAGAATTCCTAGCAGCTGTTCCCTTGTGCTATTCCATAAGGAACTAAGTGTGCTATTCTCACAGAAGTTTTGACAGAGAGAGAAATTTGCTGGAGATAGTGCTTTGTCAATAAATTAAACCTAAACCCAAATCCAGTAAACCAGATCTGTTGGAAATGAGCTTTTTTCCATGTTGTGCAAAGCAATGTTTTAGTAGCTAATAATCCACACTTGCAATATTCAGGTATAAGTTTGAGGGGTTTAACGGGTAAGTTTAATTCTTTGAAAGCTAGAGCTCATTAGTTTGGAAGCTAGAGCTCAATTAATGGGATTTTAACAGGCTGAGCACCTCTGCTCATTTTTGAGTTCATACAGGCCCTTCTGGTGTTCTGTAAAAGGCATTTACCTTTCAGTCAGTTTTCTTAAAGTAATCTCCATTCTCTGAAGATTTAACAGAAGAGGTTGTCATAAGCTACAATATGCAACAATCAGCTTTTTCCTCTTTGCTCTAGAACCAAGTGGATATGCTTCTACAGGAAATGGCAGATGAAGCAGGGTAGGTAAAATTTTGATTATTGCTTGATTAAATCTTGGATCCAGCAGTCCTTCCTGGTTAGCTTCAAGGTCAGATACCCTTGTTTTATATGGTTCTGCCTCTTGGAAGAGAAGAAGAATCACTGTTTTTCTTTCATCTCTGGATATAATTCTTGTAATAGTTTAGTTGCTGGTATTTCATTCTGTTCTCACTCAGAGTGCTGTGAGTGTCAGGATGCAGGGGTTATTGTGCAAAAGCCTATAATCCCATGTCACTTGTCATGTCATCATAGCATTTCATTACTTACTTGGATTGGCATTAGCAATCCTTGGCATGTTTCTCCACATTTTTCTCTTTTTCCCCCACCTCTTACGACATCAAAACTTCCTGTAGTTCTGCTCTTATAAGCCAGATGTTGTAAAACAGGTTGTCATGACATATTTAAGCCTTTAGGGTTATACTGAAATATTTCAGAGACTTTTACTTGCCGTCTTGGTGACACAGAAGTTAAAACTGTCACTATTGGCTTGAGCATATTTTGTTGTTCATGAGTATGCTTTGTCTGATACACCTCTGTTAAACAGCTATCTTGCTCAGTCCTGATCGAGTAGAATTCATTGAGCTATTTCTAGTTATAATACATGACTCTTCTTTGCAATGAGTCAAATTTATTGATGAAGTTGTCTAGCTGGAGTACAGCATTCATGGGATGTGGGTGGCCTCATGCTCTCTCAGTATTCCTCTGCTTGTCAATTACTGTGCTTCTTCCTGTAGCCATGTATGCCTGACTTGGGTTTTTTGTTTTGTTTTCTCCTATTAGTCTTGATCTGAACATGGAACTACCTCAAGGACAGACGGGTTCTGTTGGTACGAGCGTTGCCTCAGCAGAACAGGTAAGCATTTGATTCCATTGAAATCAATATTTTCTGGAGAAATGTGGTATTATGAGATTTAATGCTTCACTCAGTCAAAACAAGCTTGCTAAAGTGTAATTAGATTTTAGCTGTCCCAAAGAAACAGCATGTAGTTAAAATAGTCTTGCAATTAAAATAACTTTAACAATGCAACTTTAACAATAACTTAAACGAAGTATACAACTGCTTTGTAAATCCAGAAGGTTTAGATGTTCCAGGTTTATTTTTAAATGGTTATTTCAGAGAGTTCCAAATGGTTGACTCTCCTACCTACTCCAAAGTTAAGGAATCAAGCCATCTCCCATAGCACACATGAGGAGTTTGGGATTTTTTCCCTTTAATGTGCGGAAGGTCTTCAGAGACTCGTGACAAAGATTCCACATTTGCTGTAGATGAGAGCGTAGAATTTCTTGTGCATGAGCAGATCCTGATGTCAGGGTTGCACAGCTCTTTCGGTGAGTTGCTTTTCCCATTATAGAGGAACACATTTAAGGGAATGAAAATAGGAAGGTTTATTTCTGTCATCCTTTGTGGAAAAGGCTTTAGGGAACTTTATCTTAACTGACCCATCTTTGGGAAGCCCCAGGTATCCCATGTTCTATGAAAGGTTCAGTTTCACCTTGTACTAGGCCGTCTAAAACAGTTGGACCTACTGCTGTCACGCTGTAGGAGTTCAGTTGCATACCAGCCTTGATCAGCTAAGGCTACCTCCAAATAAGGACATATTCTGTAAGGGCCGATTTGCACTTGCAAATATGATACATATAAAAACCACAAACAAACCGAGCCCTATCTCTGCTTGCTGTGTTCTGAAACTCCTTAAGTGTCTACCACTGGAGATAAGGTATCTGTCTGGACCTCTGGTCTCACTGGGTACGGTTGTTCTTCAGGTCTTAAACAAATCTTTAAGTCTTGTGCATTAGAGAATTTCTGATTATCCAGACACGAGATTGCTTGAACTTTTGAACACATTGCTTGATCACGTTGCAGAACTTTGCAAAACTGAATTTTCATGTTACTGATAGCTGGTTTCTTTGTGTTTTACAATTCTGCAGGATGAGCTGTCACAGAGACTGGCCCGCCTACGTGATCAAGTTTAAGTTAAACAAAGCTGCAGTTCTTTGTACATGCTTTCAAAACACCCTTTCTGTAGCTGTTCCTTCACTACACAAGAGAGGTGTATACAGTATGGCTTAGGTATTTGAATACTTGTAATATAGGGTTCTTCACTCCTAGCTTGCTATTGTTTCTAACATTCATTAAGTAACCCAAATATATCAGCTCTTTAATGTCCTTTTCTGTACGTTTTGAAGTTGATATATTTTTTGCAAGCTTTTTTCACAAAAGCAAGTTGATGTTTTAAGCCAGCTGGTAATGTTGGTACATTTTAGCTAAAGAAAAAGCAGGGTGTCATTGATAGAGATTTTAAATTATGAAGTGATTTTCTTTTTTTTTTTTAATGATGAGGACTGTTTATGGTTGGAGAACTGATGTATTCAGTTCAGATGATAGCTGTTGTTAACTTTCTTACACAGCCAAACTCCTGGAAAGGTGGACAGTGTGGACTTCATGGAAAATATGCTTGTTGAAACAAATACCTTGAGGTTTTTAGTGCTTTAAAGCTAAGGTAATTATGCTGAAATTAATGGTTTAGTTAAAAAATGAGTTATAAAAGCTGTTTTCATATAATTGGGAACTTGTACAGTGTCATCACTTCAGTACAGGAGGAATAAAATATATTTTTCAGCTCTTTGTCAGTTCTGTTGAATATTGCTGCTTGCTTGTAGAATAATGTCAACTGCTATAGGTTCGCCATTTTGCTTTCTTCTCAGCATCCTGGGGTGCAGCCAGTTATGCCACTCACACCTCTGTTCTATCAACATCTAGATCCTGTTAACAGGGAGCTCCTGCTATCTGTTTTTATAGATTCAAGCTCAGAAGCCTTACATGAAATAACTGAAGCCTGATTTTTCTCCATTCCTTCTTACTCTGTCTTTGCTTTTAATCTTGTCACTTCTTTATACATAAGGACAAGTCTTGTGATCATATTCTATGCTTCAGTGGTTTTCCATACATGAAAAATACGAAAGTGCTCTTCCTCAGGTTCAGATCTTCAGTCCTCCTTCAGCAGTTGGGGGCCAGCCCTATCTTCTCTAACCAGGAGAAGACCCTTAGATCAGCTTTTCCTCCTCTGCACTTTGTATCAGGTGAGATGTGAGTGAGTGACACAGGTCAGATCAGTTGAAGGGGGTTAGGTTGCATTAAGAACAGCTATTATACCCCAATTTTTGAGGTATAATGTTGCTCTCTGCAGATAACATCATTTGTAGTATTGTGGTTGTATGGAGAAGCTATTTTGTTTTATCAGTACCTTTGTATTTCTGCACAGTTAAGAGAATCTACTGGCTTCTTTCAGTAGCTTCCAACACTTGCTGCAGTTGTGAATAAAAGGTTGTAGAAATCTGTAGCTGAGACTGCTCGTGATGTGTTGTGATAAACAGTGATGCTAAAATTACCTTTCTCACTTCTGAGGCTTATTTTTTTGTTTTATCTTCGTAGGGGTGAGGGAAGGTGTGAAGCGCTAGACTTGGAATTAATTCTGAATTCGCTGGTGTTCAGGATCACTTGGAATTCCCTGTGTTGGGGAAGTATTTAAGAAAAGAACACATACTTTGCTTTTTTGAATCAAGCAGGATTTTTTTCAGTGAAAGTGTATAAGAACGGTGAAACATTTCAGAGAAGTTTCAAACTATGTTTTGAATGGGTTTGTTGAATCACTCTGAAGGTTTAGTGGGATCGTACATGCTGAAGTATTCAAGGCTACTGTAAAAAGATAAGGAAACCAAGATAGACAAAGCAACCTAAAATGCTGTGGAATCCTCTCTCATGCTGGCAGCCTAAACTAAATTTGTTTCAAATGTGTTCCTTTCACTTGTTTCCGTTTCCTTTCAATGCAGCTTTCTTTTCAATGCTTTGTATGTTTCTCCTATAAGTAGGAGAAATTGGAAGATGTTTAAAAATGCTGTGCTCACAGCTGTAATCTTGGTAAAATCCTTTCAAATTATTAATAAAACATTGTAGGAAAGGAGCTATATACTGCATTTGTGTTTTATCCCAAGCTCCTTCTGGACACTATAAGAAAACCATAGTGGTGTATCTATGCAACCAGGTTACCCCCAACTGGGTAACTGCTTGTGTGTGTGCCTTTGCCTTGCTGAATTTCATTTATCCTTTTCTTAACTCAATTACTTCATCTCATTAGAGGATTGGAAACTCACTGTTGTGTAATAATGGCTCCACACCTCAGTTACTTTGTGGTTGGTTGTGGATGGAGCTGTACTATGAAGTCCTGAGGTTTTCACTGCTTAATATTAGATGACTTCAGCTCACTTGTCAGGCTCATGCTAATGTTAAAGCTTATGCTGCTGTTGGACTGTTCCTGGCTGTTCTTAAGCTGTTTGAGGGGGCAGACAGCAATTCTGAGGTTCCATGCAGTTCATTTTCTGAGTATGCTGCCTTGCTGTGAGCCTTGGAGCTTGCCTTGGGGGAGTTTAAAAATAGAGGGAGATGAGACTGATCACACTGCTGCAAAGCAAATATTCAATAAGCTTCATTATCTTACTGGCTATACACAGCCTCTTCTGTAGTTTTGATCTTATTCCAGACTTGCGAATTCCAATACCAGAATACATTTCCAGTATCCTTCAAAGGGATTGACAAGTAAACATATGTGCTTGACCAACATCATTCATGTTACCCCAGTGGGACTGTGATGCAGAGAGGTAGGCAGGCTTAGGTGACTGGGGGAAGAAATAATATCTTTAAAACAATGAATTTGTGCCCTGCTGACTTCACTCGAGAAACGCTGGGTATTTCAGCAGCCCCGGCGTTTTGTGCTGGCTGCTTCTGTGTGTGGAGCTCCTGCCCTCTCCTGGAGAAAACCGTTTCTCTTTAGAAGCACTTGTGTCAGTTGGCATTCAGGAAATTTTAACAGTTCTTTTGTGAATATTTGTATTTTTTTTTCCTTAAGCCTTTTGGAAATGCCTGAAACTGAAAGTTACTCTTAAAGCAATATTTGAGTTTCATATCCTTCCTCCATTCAGGCTCTCCTCAAAACAATTGCTCTTTTACAACGGCCCTGGCTTCTCACTCCTGTGTTTCTTGTAAGTTGTCTGTGTTTGTAGAAGTTCATTTCATGTTAAATAAATAATGTGCACTTTTATGTAGCCTTGCTACCAGATAATATTTCAATGTTTGTGCTCATGAGCAGACACATCTACAGTGAACCACTGCTTGAAATGTTGAAAGATGATTTTGCTTGATGTTTTTTTCCTTGGTTCCTAAAGCTGGTAGTGTGTGGTAGCATTAGTCTTCATTCATTTGAATTCCAGAATGAAAAGCCATGAAGAGCTTCAGATGAAAGAAGGCAGGAAAAGGACAACTTGAACTTTCTCCATTGCAATGGGATAAAATGATCAAGTTGCCTTTGTGGAGATCCTCAGAGCCAAAAAATAGTGACTTTTTGTTAAATATAATTAGCAGTTGTGTACAGAGATAAATTCTGAAGCTGGTGACATGTATAGAGAGGAGAATAATTTTTGTAGCTCTGGTAGACTTCATTTTGAAAACTGCTTTACTTGTAAGGGACAATTTGTAAATGTAACTGCAAGTGGTCAATAAAATTGTACAGACAACTTCAGGTGTGTTCCTGGGTTATGTGGCTCTTTGCTGGTGTGTCTTGGTCCCTGGGTAAACAAGTAGATGTCATCATTATTTGCCTGCAAGATGATGATTAGAAATTTAAATCTTTATGGAAAGAAAGTGAGGAGTAGTGTAGGTGCTATTGAGAAAGATTTGGGACAACGGTAAGTATGTATAACAACATAAAATATGATTACTTAAAATTGGTTGGGATTTTTATATTTAGTCTGTTATGGAGTGTATCCCTCATGCTTGAACATCTAAGAGGGTTTTCTGCCCTTACCCATATATACAAGGGGTCGTGTGGGAAGCAGCAGGAGCTGGTGTGGGTTTGAGTTAAAACTCTCCTTTCTTTTCCTCATCCACTGTATTTTGAAGCCAGCAGAGGGAGCCTGAACCTTTGTTTTTGCATAGATCCTACACAAGTAACTATTTGTAATTCTTACAGCAAAGAGGACTCCCAGAAAGTCCTCACTCGCTGGTTTAAGGAACGAACTCTCCTGTGGATCCCGTGGCTTTGAGCAGTGTCCAATTTCTGTAGATGTGCCCGTATCAGGGCTTTGATCCTTGCCTAAAAGCTGCTCCCTTGCCTGAAATACAACACATTGGAACACCAGGAGCACGCTGCCATGGGCTCATCTGCGTCAGCCCCCAGATAGCTTCACTAAAGGTGCTGAAAAGCATTTGTTTGATGTCTTTAGGCATTTATTTGGGACTGTGAGATCTACTGTAAGTAGTGAGAAGATGAGTAACATCATGCTTAAAGCTTGTTTGAAATTGTTTAGTATTTAGTTAAGTTCTCTTGTGTTTCTTTAGCTGTTGTTCTAGTTTTGTCCCGTGATGCTACTTTTACTTTATGGAGAAGGGAACACACATGCTGTGTATGGATGGAAAAATACACTTTAATATCAAATTTAATTTTCTTGTCAGAAGTGTTGCCCATGCTGAGATTTGATTTGATGAAGTACTCACTTTGATTTCAGGATTCTCTATCCATGCATTGTGCTTTTGGCTTTAGCATTAGCATTCATCTAGAGCAAAGGTCTGGTTTGAACTAACGGCAGCGTGCTGCTCAGGACTTCCCTTTTTGTCAAACAGTATTTTTCCAATGAAATCCCAAGAAGGGTCAGTGGCCTCGCTTGTATCGGAAGCAGCTCTCTTCATTACCATTCAATAGAGGAAAAGACTGATGCGAACAATCTGTAACTAATTTCAAGTGCCAATTGAGCCTTTTTAACTTGGAAGAAGATGCAGTGAGTGAGTCTCACAGGCTCTCGCTTGACCTTTACTACTTTTTATTAAGAAAGTGCTGAATCAGCTGTGATACACAGTTCAAGATAGAAAATCAATGGGCTGTAGGATTCCAGCTCTTCCCAGTTTGGAAAGCTTTCCAATGTCTTCCAACGATGCCGGTTGCCATGCATGCAGCATGTGAAGCAGCAAGGACCAGACCATCTCACAGCAGATAAGAGCTGGAGGGCAGCCTATGTAGATGAGGGTGATTTGGGAGAATAAAAGTACTTCAGTATCACATACGTCTAACCTAATACCTATGCATGTTGCTGAGGATATTCTCAACTTGTTACCTCTGAGTGAAACAGTCTTCTTGCAAGAGTCTAAAGCAATAAATGCTATGTACCAACTACTATGTGTGTCTGACAAGATAGCAATCAGCTTAATTCAATTTCCCTGCTATCTGATCTGTAATTCTTTATTACAATCCATTTCTGTCAAAATGAGTGGTCGGGGACAGTGAAACATTTTAAAACTTCCTTTCAAGACACTCAATTTTTTTAAGTTCAATTTTTAAAGAATTCTTTCTTTTTAATTTTTTTTTTTCAGAAGATTAAATTAACATAATCCAGGAATCTTTATAAAAGATATTTCACATTGTTCTTATTACAGGCGTCTGTTTCTCTTGCTGTAAAATGGGTTAATATTGGAACTGTTGAGCTCTGTTTCTGTTGCTGGTGATTTTGCAGTTCCAGGTACCAGTGTGAAGCCCCAACATTAGCCTTGAAATCCATAGGAGAAGCAGGCAGTCCCATTCAGAGTGTTCTAAATTAGTTCCAGCCTCTGAGAGACTGCTGTAACTAATTGATATGACCTGGAAGTGGATAAAATCCATAGCAGTAAGTTCAACTTTTCCTCTAGTAATTTGACAAATAGAATCCTTTTTGTTCAAGTCCCTTGTAGGCTACATACCCCATTTGTTCTTTTGTGATGGGCATCGTTTCCGCATTGAAGTGATACTGGTTTTCCAGATTTCTGCTGATTTGAATTCCAGGTGCCTTAATTTATTAATGCCGTAAGCAGGGAGAGATTCAACAGCATCAACAAAAAAAAGGATTCCTGGCAGCAACCGTATATCAAAGTCATTCCTTATCCAGTGACGTTGCTGTAAGTATTTCACCACTGCTTAAATACCTCTATGCAAAATGTATACTTCTGACAGCCTTTTCCGCAGAGAGAATTCTGTTTGTAAAGAAAGCAGAAGTATCAATGTATATTTAGTGGTAATTATTACATTTAACTATGGCAATGCTTTTTCATCCAAATAGTTAAAAAAATACAGTGCACAGAGGTTAATACTTACCAAACCATGGGTTGTCTTCTGTAAGCAGGTTTAAAGCTACAAACAGAATATCTTGGGTTCTCTCTCAAATGGAATGCTTTTGTTGAAGTTCTACAGTGTCAATTAGCCTGTGGTTAGAGTATTAAATAGACCAGGTATTCCCAAGCTCTTTTTGAAGGTTTATGGCCAGTGTTTGGGAAATCTGGATGTTTTCTCAGGATACTGCTTACCAAACCACGCAAGTGCTCCTCCTCCTGCTCTAAAAGATGTGCTGGGAGACCAGTGGTTTGTGGAGTCACTGGTTCCCATTCATCAACAGCATGGAAATCAGAAGATCTCAGTGTGGGAGGGGTGACTCTTGCAGAGTAAGCTAAGGAATGGAACCTATGTGGTGGAAGCTATTGGAAACAGTCAGTGCCTAATTAATGTTATAAGGATAACTTTAAGCAGTGACTGAGTAAATACATGCCACTTTCTGTATGGGCAGTGACTTGAGTTTCCTTGTGCGCCTCTGATCCCAGCCCTTCCAAGCCTTCATCCCACCTATCCTCTCCCATCCCCGCCACCAACAAATCCACTGAGCTCCAAAACAGTCTCTCCATAAATATAAACCAACCAGCAGTAAGTCAAGGGAGTCCAGGCTCCTATTTATCTGTGCTCTAGTGGGATGTGAACCTTGGTCTTTGAGGGTGAAAGGTTGAAGGATGTGTGTCTTGTTTAGCTGTGCTTTTCAGATAATGTTTTCCTTTAATCTATTAAGCAGACACACCATTTTGTCCCATGCCGTACAATGGGATCACTAATGATGTGCTTAATTACTACCAAACCACATCTAAGTGACCATGCCAGCAGAGAGAAGAGTCAAAGCCCCATTTGTCAGCCAGGAGGAATTCAGCAAGGCTTCCTCCACCTTCCCTGTTTAATAGAAACATCTTTCTGCCAGAGTGCTGTGGTGTCTCCCTGATTTATACACAGCTTCAGTGATGGGATAGAGTCCATATTGGATGGCTTTCATATGAACTCTGATGGCTGAGGGGAAACTGGGTATTTACAAGTAGGAAAATCTATCAACAGATTCAAAAATCCAAGTTTGATTCTTTTGAAAGTTATCAAAAAGAAGAAAAAAAGCCCAATAAATGCATGGAGTTAATTCAACCATTGTAGCCACTTCTGCCTTTCAACACTTTTGAAACTCTTCTCTTTGCTGAAGCCGTTCCATTTAGACATTTGCATGTCATTGCATACTGAGGAAGGCATTTGGACTTAATTTTTGGCCCTGCTGCTAAACCTTTGTATAAGTTAATCAGCCAAGGTATATGGCTTGATCACATGCTACGCTGGGCTGGTTCACAGACACAATGGGATGGAGAAGATACAGCAGCACAGCTGCTAAACATATTTACCATTGAATGGTTAGTCACACTTCTGGAGTTTTAATTGAATTACCTTTGACAGTGAACAGCAAACCTGGTGGGTGATCTACTAAATTTAACTGATGAATGGGCTCCCTAAAATCAATTAGCGTTTAGGACTGTGAGCATGAACACATCCTGTTGCTCTGCGGGGACCAGTGCGAGATCAGAATGACAGCAGCAAATGTGAGACAAAGTGAAAGCATGCATCTCCTGCCGCTGCTGACCTCTGCTACCCACATGAAAGAAAAACAGGAGTCTAACAGGAGCTGAAAGAATCTGGCAGTAAATCATTTAAGCTCTGTTTTGCAGAACTGATACAGGATGCTTCTAAACCGCTTGATTAATGCTGGGCAGTATATTAAGAGCAAGATGTGGCAGAGAGAGAAGGCTACTGCCAAGTGCCTTCTCTGCATTGGTGCACCAAGCTGTAAGAAATACCATCTGGTTGCTTTGCTGTTTTTCAGCAGGCAGGGTAGTGTGTAGCCAGGAGGAACTGGCTATCTTCTTTTCTTTCACTACAGTGATAGGGTTCTGTCTGCAGCCACAGCGAAGCCTTCAGTCTTTTGGATGGTTGTTATCTGAATAATCAACTGATGGCAAAATGCAGGCTGGAGGTTCCTCTGACCTTTGCCTCGTCGCAACCCGACTCCGTGCACCGCTCAGTTAGAGCATGTAATGAGGTACAGATGCCACAGATAGGATAATTGAATACACACAAATATTTGACAGACTTTCAGGTTGTGACAAACCGATGAAGGCAGAAAACTCTTGATTGGGGCTGCTATCTTTGTGTATAGGGGTGGGTGAGAAGCGGAGAGAAAGAGGAACAAATGGTGCATTAACCTGCTTTCTTTTCACTCGATTTTGTCCAAACAGCCAGGGAGTGCTTCCTCAAGAGTAAATCTGCACTAATGTTTGATGCATTTGGTTTGAATATTGACTTCAGTGAAGACTCACTTCGGACCGTACCACATGTGAGTTTTTTGAATTATTTTTATTGCTGAAATGAGAAGAAAAAGTGTTGAGTTCAACAACAGCCATACTGAAACCTGTCCAACAGCCCTTGCAGGCACTGCAATGATTCAAAACCTGGGGGGTTCCTCCCTTGTATCCACCTTCCCAGGCTGGTGCCCTGGGTACCGCCTTATCGAATGTTCTGAAGTCGATGCAGGGCACAGTGAGGCTGTTCTTTCTTTGCCTTTGTAAGTGAATAGCATGGGCTGCATTGTTTTCTTTAAAGAGTAATTGTATTAAATTTAAGGGAAAAGTTCACAGGGGTTCTGCAGTGAGCATGGAAGCACTGGCAGAGTGGACTCCATGCAGTTGTTGCAGATAAATAGGAGCACTCTGCTGGGACTGTCCTCAGCCACATCTTCATTTACTCACCCCATGCTTCCCATGGGATGTGGAAGCACTTCAAGCATTTTTGGCTTTTTGGAGAGTTAATGTCATCCCGTCCCTCAAGGCAGTATCAACTTGCAGCGCCGATATGTTGCATCGGGAAAGGGCAAAGCCAACAGGTCTCACTTGACACTTACAGAGAGAGAGCATGGCTGCGCCATCAGGAGGAGACAGTTCTGGCTGCAGAGTGTCTGGGGTGGTCCCAGGTCTGGATGTCAGGAACACGTTTTACCCCAGGCTGCCTTTCCCAGCCTCAGCTTGGCTAATGCGGGTTGGTTTGAAACCTTCTGGAAGGCTCCCATCAGCTCCTAACAGGCAAAAACTTATCTAAACCCCAGAGTCATGCAGGAAGAAGGTGCAGCACCATTGCTGCGGTGAATGAAGTGAGTATGGCCACCACACTGACCTTGTACAGAGAAGAAATCCCAGCAGAGATGCTGGTGTGGAAAGCGATTTATCAATCCTTGCCTTGCACAGAGAGTCCAAACCTCATAGCAAACATTTAACTGCACTACCCCACAGCTGTGGGTGCCTTCTGAGTCTCTGTAGCTGAGCTGGAGATCTTTTGGGAGACTTGGCACATCTTGCATCTGGCTGTTGTGTTGGAAGAAGAGTATGGTGTTGGGGCCAGACTTGGAAAATCCCCAGCCAGGGAGATGAGAGGAGATGGGGTGAGCACCATCACACTGCTCTGGTGCAAGTCCTGGAGCAATGTCTGTCTGACCCCAAGCGTTTCATGACTGCTTTGCAAATGTGATTCCTTTTTTCCTGTAAAGCACCAGAAAAATAAGCGGGTGAGATCCAACATGCGCTGGCTCTCTGCTCTGAAGTTCTGTAGGAATTACATTGTGCATAACACAAGCATATTTCTTAAGTTAATGAATTTATAAACAAAGGGCTGTTGCCCATGCAGAACAGTCCAGAAAGTCCTGTGCTGTGTCTGCAGCACTTTCTCTCCTTCTTGCTTTCCTCCTCTCCTCCTTTGAGGGCCACCCCAAAGCTTCTCTCTGAAGCCTGGCTGCTGGGTCAGCTCCTGCACAGCCCAAGACCATGTTGTGCTGACAGCCGTGCTGCACCCTCCAGCTCCAAACACCCCGTTTTGTCGCCTATGCAAGTATTTGGCTTCAAGATGAACACATGGGAACGTGGCTCCAAACGCCCAGATCAATCCCTGCAATAAGATCTCGTGCATTTTCAAATGGTATCGGTCTTGATTTGGAAAATAAAAAGCAAGGAAAAAACAACAGCTAAAAACCTTTGCAGTGCACAAAGTGAGAAATGTGGCTTTAATTTAGACAACTAATCGCTTCCAGCTGAACCAGCCATTAAAAACAGTTGAAGAATTACAATGTAAATAGATTAATGCAGACAAAGCAACATGTGCGCTATTCCATGTCGTCTTGTTACCTACAAAATACTTGGGCAATGACACACTGTTAGTCTAAGCCACTTGTTAGGTTCTGTGCTAATCAGCTAAAATTAAATAAACATGACTGATAAAAATGACTGTTGTGTTTGAAAATTGATGCACCAACAGAATTTACTCCAGGAGATAATTACAGATGATTAAGTAACAAAGAAGTAATTCCTGCAGCAAAAGGGGAAAGCTCATGGTGCAGGGAAGGGGCACTTCGTGCACCATCTCTTACTCTTGAAGGGATGAGTTGAAGCTGCAGGAAGGTCTATGGGTGGGCAGAAACCACAAAGGAGCCTTTCTACCCTGGGAGTCTCCAGATGCAGACTGAAAAAGGGCTGAAAAATCAGTATTTTGCTGTTGGAAAAGCACATGCTTGGATTTTACCTCTGGCATCCCCCGCTTCCCACTCAAGGGATCAATCTCTTCATTCAAGTTTGTCCTTTCAAATACAAAGCATTGCATAGAAGTGCTCACAGGTGAGCCATGAAAGTGATAAGTATGATACCTTTCCAAATAACAATGTTAACTTAAATAATAGAGCTGATTTCCTTTGTCATCAGAATGAGAGCAGATGAAGATTCACCACCTAAAATGGAAAATAGCCTTCAGGTGGTCTTTTTTGAATATTAATTCTTAAAGCCATGTATTATTAGAGTGGAAGTGGGGACTGGAAGCCTAAGAAAGGGGAGTGTTTTCCAAAAGACTAAATGTGGGGAGGGGTTCATTGTTGTCCTCCTTCACAAGGCCTGTTGGTGGGAGCTTGGTGGTAATAGAGACATCCAAAGGGCTGTCAGGCTGTCAGACATAACTAAATGAAAGGCACCGCTTACAAAACATGGGATGGTAGTGATGAGAACAGAAAGGGTCTCATTAGCGTGGGGTTTCCAGGGGCCAGCTCATATCTCAGCAACAAGGGTGATAAAAATACCAATTGATTTCTGTCCTAGGACCCAATGCATCTATAAGGGAGATAAAACCGTGCTGGTGGACTTTAGAAACACAGTCAGAAGAGATGTCAGCAGACCCCAGCAGCACAGGCTGAGAGGACTGAATCCCTGGTAGGTAATGGGAGACTTTAATGGAGCACACGTTGGTGTCTTCAGGTATTGTAAACCTCAAAGCATGTTTGCTCCAATGGGGGAAAGCAGGTCCTGCTGTCCTGAGTACAGCAGACATGAAATATGTCATCCCATTTTAAATGGAATGTTTTATTCCAAGGAGCCGTATTATGAAGCTGACTCCTCCACAGATCTTAACACAGGCATTTCGACATAACTTTCCTATTTTCTTTAGCACACTCATAATATCCTTTAGTATCTCACCAAAACACATGTTCAAGTTGAGATTAGTTCCTATGAAATGAAAATCGCTTTCGGTGCAGAGGGGGAAGTGGAATATTATTCTTTATCCTGAATTGAAATATTAGAAGCTGACTTCTGAATTATACTCCAGGGTTACCGAGCTATAATTGAGATTGAAATTGGTCCGCTATTTTTGGTACAGCCTGGAAAGCTCCGAGTCTTATTCCCATTTGTGCTGGTGGAAATCCCCACCCATCATCTCAAATTCTGCTCTGCATGCACCTTCGGGGTGAAGAGTGCCTCCCTGGCTCCTTCCTCCCCAAAGTAATGATAAATGACAGCTAGTCAGAATTGTAGCTGGCTATTAGTCCTTGCCAAAAGGCGAGAGGCAGGTGAGAAGGGGCTTCTCCTCCGAAAGCTGATTGACAGGCAGGGTCAGGACAGGGGAAGCACTTGCTGGACCCTGTCAGATCACAGGGAGCTGCTGACAGCTCGCGCCGCAGTTCGCCTCCTGCTCTCACTGACGAGATTTATGCTGTGAGTTCTAATTAAACTCTGCTTTGCCTTGAACAGCCTGGGATAAAAAACCACCCCAAAATGACAGCGTGCTCCTTTAAATCTCAGCTTTTGTCCTGCAGGTGCTCTCTAGAGGCCGTTGGTTTTCTCTGGAGGAACAGTTTGTGATGCTTCCTAACGCTGCAGGACTTTAAAGCCAAGTTGATGTGGGTTTGCTTTCCTCACGCCAGCGCCGTACATCAGCGAAGAGCATTTCTCAGCAGACGATTAGCAATCAGCTTGGGAGTTTGTTTATTGATATCAGGACAAGCCTGGTGTGGGTTGGGTCTCCTGCAGCTCCAGGCTGGCCATGGCAGGAGCCAAAAGGACACGGACACTACAGGCACCCCTGCTCTCCCAGTGCGGCAGAAATCCCCTGGGAATACATTCCAGGGGTGTATTACAGACAGTGTGGTGCCCGTGTGCTGTGGGGGAAAGAAGAGCTTCCCAAAACAGATTAATCAGTGGATTCATGGATTAATCAGTGGATTAACTGCTGCCTTGTTGTTGGCAGCAAGAATCAAACAAGAAGTTAATATCAAACGAATAATTCACAGCAGTCAAATATTTTAATCTTCAATTTATTTGGTGCATTAAAAGCTGAAATAGTATGATATGTTGTGAAATGACAACTTCATATATAATAGTAGCTACCTTTGATTATCACTACATATGGAACATCGTTTGGGCAGAGAAAATCATTTGATCTAAATCACTGCTGAGCTTAAAAATAGTTTGGGAAGGGTACTGCAGAGGAGTTGGTGGCTGGTGGGATGTGAATATTGTGTGCTTTAGGATCCTGACTTTAAATCTAAAGCTGCTATAACCACCAGAAGCACTTTGTGGTGGCACTGGTCTCAGCTTTGTCTGTACTGGGGGATGGAGATAAATCCTTTGCGGGATGACATCCATATGGCAGCAGCTCACCAACTCTGCTCTCGCCTGCAACTCTGAGGAGGAAGGAAGAGCTGATATCACTGAAAAAACCCTTTACAGCTCCAGTCCTGTATGCTCTGTTAAATCATTGGCTATATCCTGGGCAGGCTGCAAATGCAAACCATCAGCCATGCCCTGGGCAGCTCTCCCTTCACAGGCTTCTTTAGACCCCGCTCTGCGCGATTTACACTCCATGCCGAAGGAAAGGCCAGCATCACTGTGGGTTAGTTCTGTTCTGCTTGCACTGGGCTTGAGTTTGGGCAGTGCTGACCATCTGCAGCCCAGGAGCAGCTGTGGGGGTGGCGCTGGCAAGGTGGGATATTGCCTCAGCCTATGGAAGCTGTCATCTGTCCACGCTTGTGAGTGTGATGGAAAAAAATCATGGGAAGGTGGGGAGGTCCTGCTCCTGCCTTCTGCTGCAGCCCTTCAGCATCAAAACTGTTCAAAGCCAAAAGGAGGCAAAGAGGGCTGCGGCAAGGGAAAATGAGGAGGTGTGGGATTTCCCAGAGGAGCAGCATAGTTTGCACTGGGGGCAAAGCAAAATACAAAGGGAGATTAAAAAAACAGAATGAATAGGAAAAAACAAGGAGAAAGAATTAAGAAACAAGAAAGCCAAATGGTCCGTGGTAACCCAGATCTCACTGTTAAATGTTATCGGTGTCTACGGGTTACTGGGAGAACAAAGGGGACAGATGGCAGGGCCCAGCCTTGCTGGGACAGGGCTGTCTGTAAGGACTGTGGGCAGCGGCAGCCTTGGTACTGCCTGGGAGGGAGAAAATTCCTCCCTAAATCTCAATTCCAGATCTGGGAGCTCCTCACGAGGGTGCCCTGGCAGCAGGATGGAGGCTCTCGGCCCCTGCACAGGGAGAGGAGGCTTGGAGGCAGCTCCGCTCTCCTCTGGCTTTCTCTGGTTTGTGCTTTTGATGCTGTTTCTCTGTTATTTTACACTATAATTGCTCATGAGAGTGCTGGCAGCCAAAGGGAGGGAAGGCACGACGTGACCTGGCTGCTCTCACCTTGATGGTCATTCAGGACTATTGTTTTCTTGCAAAATGCCTCAAAATCTCTCGTGGTGAAGCACAGAACTCGGCAATATTTACCTCTGGGCTCCTGTGTCACAGCAGGTAAAAATCCTCTATGAAAAATCAATGCTTTAAGCCAAAATCAGTGACTTTTAACTTCAAGCCTGTATTTCAAAACCAAAGAATCTTCCTCTTGCTTTAACCCCCTGAACAAACAAATCAGTTTTATCTTTTCTTTGTTACTGTGGATAATGGGGATAGCTATCTCTCAATACCATCAGTGCAATAGAGCATCTTGATAATAAATTGTTTCCTCTGCTTCAGCAAGAGGTGTGTTAGTCGGGTGGGATCAGGATGCTGAGAGCAGGGAAGAGCGCAGAGCTGGAAATCAAAGTGCGCTAAACTGATGGACAATAAATATTAGCCAATTAAATAAATATTAACCAATTAATGAAACATTTAATGCATTTAGCGATGACACCACTGTGAAAACTGAACTTCCAGACAGAGCTGACTGGTCCTGAAGATGTTGGATAATTTTCTTCCATCGTCTCAGAGGGAGACGACCCTCTGTGCCTTGTGGGTGAAACAAAATGCTACCGAGGACACTAAAGTGCTTTGTACATAATAATTCCAACATATCAGCATGGGACACTCATCCCAGCAGGAAAAGCATGCCATGAGAGGATGCTGCTGATGCCCCAGGAGGGAGACCCGGTGCATGGGAGCAGAAACCATGTGCTGTCCATGGGAAGAGGGTTTCTTCATTGATAAGGGTTTGGGGGTCTCGCTGGGGCTTGCTGCAACCTGCAGGGACCATCTGAGCACCGTGACCTCCAGCCCCGCGGTGCTGGGGAAGGGGAGAGCAGGACAGCAGGATGGGAACCCACCGCTGGGCTGTGCTGGTGGTATCCAGGGAGGAGCATGGGGGCAAATCATATCGGTTGCATCAGGAGCATTGGAAACACGCACAGATCCAGTCCATGCTATTTATTAACACTTCCGACGCACTGACACGGTCTCAGGCTGCACCGCGGGGACCAGGGGGGACATGTGAAACAAATTACCTCCGTGCAGCCCTGCCTCCCTTGCTTCTCCCCGGCTCTGCCCCGGGGCTCTCAGCGTCCCACAGATTGATTCGCAGACACACATCAGTAAGTCACCTCCACGCAGCCCTGGCATTTCCCAACGATGCCACCCGAGCCGCATGTGTCTGCCAAGGGAGAGGTATCCCCTTGCAAGGAAAACAAGGGGCAGGTGCACGTGCTGGGAATAGAGCCCTTCAGAATGATCAACCCTGAAGAACCTGATTTAGCTCAATTTACCGATAGGGGCAAACAAGCAGGAAGTATGTTGAGATGCAGGGCTGAGGTGGTTAAATGCGATGGGGTCTCTGTTTTTGTTATTGAAAGAGTAAAAAATACCAAAGGCATGACCGAGGAATTAGGGATTAATGTGCAGCTTATAAACACGCTGCGGGGAAAAGTCAAGAGGAAGCAAACAAGACCCAAAATAGATTTATCTCCCAAAGCCCAGTGAAGCCAAGGAATCCGCTGGTGTAAACACAGGAATTGAAACTGGCCACATGAAACAAAGCTCCACTTTCAGCGGCACCTGGGGATGGCGAGATGGAAGTAATTCCTCTTTAATGAAGATATTGTTATGTGTCTGAGGCTTTCAGCAGAGCAGCAATCTCCGCTGCCTGGGAAAAGAGGGGATTAAGTTACAATCGGGCTCTGCTGGAGGAGAAACCTCCTGTTTTAAGCAGAACCTTAGCTGGCGTTATCTGTTTAATGTGTTGCACGCCTTTTGCGGCATAAACATTTCCAGTTCATTTTAATTTCATATCGTAGGAGAATAATAAAGACAGCAGAGTTATTGCTCGCAGCTGCGTGAATGTGGCAAATGTAACTTGAAGAATTATTCTGTCAAAGAGACAGAGCCAGATATTATTGTTTCGTTTTTTCCTTACAGTCTTGCCAGCAGTTAAATGGGGGATTTTATTAAAAATATTCATGTAATTAAAATCTATGGTCTTGAAAGCCTTTATAGGAACTGGAGTTAAACCAAAATAACACATTTACAGTCACATGTTGTAGGTTTCTAACAATACGATGCTGCCTTTGGTTAATAAAGCAAAAAAGGAAGGTCTTTCAACTTACGTCATATGTTCCAAAATTCAGGTAGCTTTGAAATGTGCAGTGATTGATGCAGCTTGAAAGGAAAACCTTCCTAGGAAACATTGGATTTGCTTATAGAAATTCATTAGTAATGATCTGGGCAACTGGTGTGTCCTGGGAGGAAGAAGTTTCATTCAGCACATGTGTAGTTTTAACAACCAGTGCCCAGGTTTTCGGCCACTGTCCATCAGTGTGGTGGATTGACTTTCCCTTCGCTCATTTCCCAAACCCCAACCCCTGCTGGAACGGAGGATTTTCCCAAAGTGAAGGAAATACCCCCGGCAAAACGCAGACCCAGGAGCCACCCGGAACCGTTCCTTTTTTCTGCCTTTCTCTTTCGTCCTCTTTTCCTTGAAGCTTTGTCCAGTGATAAACAACTGTTTCAATCTGCTGCACTGATCAAAAGAAATGTTTTAATCAGTCCCAGGCGAAATATCGTGCTATTATGTTATCACTGGAGCAAATCATCAAAAATACAAAACAAAAATATCGGCTTAATCCGCTCCAGATCAGGAATGTCTTGAAGGAACTTCCCTTCCTCACAGGTGCGTCCTATTTTAAGGGAAAAAAAAGAAGCATTAAAGCTGGGGGCTGGCGCTGGGGTGAGTGGGGTTGTCAGGGCAGAACTGCCGAGATCAAAACTGACCAAGCCAAATTACTGCAAACAAACTGCTCAAAACACTTTCCCCTTCCCCGAAGATGTTTTGATTCTTTTTTTTTAACTGACAGATTATGTGAAAATCACTCCTTGGTGATTTACCTGCTGTGAAGCAAATCCGCAGGGATTGCTACAGGGACACCGACCTGGTCGCTGCTACCCCCAAGCCATGGCTCAATCTAGTGGGATGCTTCCCCAAGGAGACCAAGAGGACTCCAGTTTTTGGAGGTGATTTTCCCACCAGGAGCCTAATAAGGGTCTGGATTTGATGTAGCGTGTTGGGAGCCATCAGTGGATGCAGGAGCATCCCTGCCCTGTGAGCCTGACGGTAAGCAGAGGTACTCACCCTCTTCTCTGAAAACTTTCAGTTTGAGCAGAGCTGGATCTCATTTCCATCCTCTGCTCTGTTCTGTGTCCAGGAGACCTACCCAGTGAAATTCCTCCTTTTTATGGCCCATGATTCCAGCTGCATGAATGACACTGGAAAACAATTTAAACATAAGCGATGTTTCAGTCATTTGGAAAGCTCAAGTTTGGAGCAGGGTGCTGTGGTTCTATTGCTTGCCAGACCTGGCAACCATCCTCCTCACATCAGCAGCTGTTAGGATGCATTCTCAGATGGACCTTTCATACACGTTTGGTGGAAGAAACTTAAGAAGAAAGTCAGGACTTTACATGGAGTCTTCAAAGTGGTGAGAGGAGCTGGTCAAAGGGGAGAGGTTCAAAGTCACATGTGCAGCTCTCAAACCTATTTGACCAAAAGCCACCTCAGAAAGTGGGGATGTTGGCTTGAGAAAGAGGAATGGCAGTAGGGATGGAGCACCCAGACCAGGCCAGATCCAGGAGAGCTCTTCCCTGTCCTCTCCTTTCCAACGTTAGCCTCAAAAGCTTCTTATTTGCAATTCCAACATCCAACTTGGCAAGTGTCAGCACTTTCAAAGCACGAAGGCTTTTGAAATGTTGGGTTTTATTTCAGTTGGAAATGAAGGTTGGGGCTTTGCTTTACTTTGATTTGGTTTAATCTCAAAAATCTCCAGGAAACAGAGTTATATTTCTTCTACCAGTCTAAATTCTGAAATTCTGGTAGTACTGAGAAGCAAAGCAAAAGGGGCTGATGTTATCAGTTAGAATAGTCCAGATAGAGACATTATCCTGCTTTTATGAAGGCCAAAGGCTGGATTCATATTTGTTTGAGTTGCAGCAGAATCTGGCTTATATCCTGGACATTACAACATACTGTTTCAATCTATATTTTTATTAGCAATATTGATAACATTAGAAGAGATATGATACAGGAAACAGCTTATCAACTTCAATTAATTCTACAGTAAGACTTCTAATGAAGATAAAAGAAGAATTCAGCAAAAGGCTGAAGCTGAAACTGTTGTTGGGAAATGGAGACATGCGGTGCCTGCACATCCTGGGTGGGGCAAGTGGATATTCAGCATGGTTTTGACACTATGGAAGAAAAATAGTGGGTAACCGATATTTTTTTGAAGACCATTTGACCTCCACTTTAAATTTATCAACACTTTCCTACATAAAGATTCATTGCAAGATTGTAGAAATGAAGATATTTATGCAAAACCTAATTTGATCCCTTTGTTGTGCATGGGCAGCGACGCTTGTAGCCCACTCTCTTGTGTTTAAAAACCCGGGCAAATGTTTACATGGAAAGACAAGTGAAATGCTCTTGTTGCAGGGAGAAAACCCCCTAATTCCAGCCCCTAAACCTCAAGTCCTATGAGAAGTTGTGATCTGACTTGACTCACCTGAAGTTGCCTTTGAGACAGAGGTTTTGTCTTCAAGCAGCCCCACAGCTTTTGGACACTCATGAGCTTCCCAAGCTGCCAGTATTCCCTACTTGTGCTCCATCATCTGACGTTACTTCTTAATTATAACACTGCATCCAACTGCACAAACAGATACTGTGGTCCTTCCCTCAGCAATACTGACTGGTGTTTAATATCACATATTTGAAACCTTCCAGGCAAGTGCAACAGCAGTGAGTACCTCCTCTCAAACCTGAATTGAAGAAGAGTATTTCTGCTGGTTTCAGGCTGCAGTACAAAGCGAAGGGATGCAGCAGCTTGTTCCAATGGACTCACAACCAGAGCAGAAGGCAGCATCCAACCCCGGAGCATCATCTAGAGTAATAGCAAGGGTAACTCTGTGTAACCATACAAAGCCATTTCTCTTTTCTTCCTTTTAGAGTTGAGACCCAGTTTTATTTGCAGGCCTGACTGGAAGCAGATGGACTTGTCAGGGCCCACTCTGCAGGTGAGCTGAGCGGGGCGGATGAGCTGCTAAGTGCTCCCAGCTGCTGGGCAGGGCCCAGAGGAAATTGTTGGGTCTGGGACCCAGCTCAGAGGTGAGATATGGAGCCAGCGCCAAGAAGGAAAGTGAATTTCTCCCTCTAAAAGCCTGAGAGAGGGAGGCTTTTAAAATAAGAGAAAATACCTGAAATCCTCTTTGATGCATCTAATATATCTTCAGACTTCAGAGAGTTAGAAGCCATCCTGAACCCCTGCCACCATCTCTGGTTTCGCTCAGGATCTACCTCCTTAGACAACAGCTATTAGTTTCCTTGGGGGTTCTCCCTTATCGATGGAGTTTTCCTCTCCAGAAAGGTCTTGAATTTTGCTTACTGGTTTGTGTCATTTGATTTATAAGCTCAAGGGGTCCTTCACAAAGCCTGGAAGCATATAAGTATACTTCTTACACTTAATTGCTATCATAAACTGAAAACTCAGGTGCTTTAGGATAAGCGATCTGGGAGGAAATTGTTTGATGTATGGAAATAGATGGTAGGTCCTTCTTGTGAATGTCACCAAAGTGATAGAGAGGAGAACAGGTTTTATAAATAACTATAAAATTCGGAGGCTACATGTGCTCGGGGAGAGCAGAGCTCTACCAAGCACGAGCAGCTTGCAGTGCAGTACTAAACATCTGCAAAAGTTCCTGCAGCCAGTATAATTCCCAACAGCCTCAATTGCTGCATCCAGACGGTCACTGGCTTTAACTCCACTGGGGCCAGGAGGCTGTGATTTGTGCAGACACAGCTAAGCTCAGAAAGGGGTGCCCAGAGCTTTCACCCCAAAATGCAAATCAACCGTTCAAAGAAAGGTGTTTAACAAGCCTCAAGCTTTCCCTCACATTGCAAGGAAGGTGTTTTTAATTCCCCTTTTCAAAATTAGTCTACACAAAATAACTCTTTACCTTTTGAAAGCTGTTATTCCACAGCACTGACAAAGCCTGCTGAGCCAGTGTGGATGGGGCAGCTGCAATAGTGAGGAGATGCTCTGCCATGGCTCCAGTGCCTCTGAGAGGCACAGTGGTAAAGACTGCAATACACGCCGTGTGTAAAGGCTGAGGAATGAGGTATCACTTGTGGTGCTGCAAAGTGCGGCTCCAGCCACCGAGTGTTCAGAGCACAGCCCCTGGAGGAGTCATGGGGAACAACCCCCTGTCCCCAGTACCCAAAATACACCCAGGGGCCAGGAGAGACACTGCGGCACCAGCGATCTTAAAATGATGCCATCAGATGCTGTAGCCCTTATTTAGCTTTCTGAGCTATGTTTTAAGAGAGTCACTACATATGCTTGTGTATTCCAGGAGACAGACAGCCAAAACTAAGAAGAAAGGACATGTAAATATTGCGGAGTCATCTGTTTCCAATAGTGTGTGTTTACATATTAATGTGCAATACAAATTTGTAAACATGAGCATTTGAAACTTTTGTAGGAACCGATACCGGCCTTTTCCCTTTCTGCAGCTTTATTGGAACAGCATGTCCCCCCTGGCCCCAGCCACACATGTACATCGTTTTAATATTGGATGCATTTCAAATGTTCTGGGTGCTTATTTGTTCTGGTCTATCTTGCTATCCAATCCTCGTTTGTTTTGCATAATTGTGATACAAATTATCATCTAATTACAGACCAAACCTCAGAAGATCAAATGTAAACCAAGGCAGTTCGATCGGAAAAAGCTACATCCGATGCTCCCTCTACACATTTGGCTTCCCCAATAGATGTATTAAATTTGGGTGAAACTGGATAGTAAACTTCACTCTAATTAAAAACATTATCGCTAGGGTTTTGTCTCCTTGGTTTTTAAATGAACCTCCTGATGGTTGAGCACTAAGCCCATCCCATGTTCCAGTGTGGAGTGCAGACTCGGCACAGATGGTACAGCCAGTTTTACTTGCTGAGTGCTATAAATGGGATCAGATATTCCTGAGTAATTTCAAACTCCTCTTGAGAAAAGTCAAATGACCAATAGCTAAGATTGCTCAGCAAGTTTAATCTAAAAAAACCTGGTTATCTTCTCCGTGTTCCCATTGCAAAATAGCACCATAATACTGTATTTAGGTTTGTATTAACCCACTAAGTACAAAGAACGGTGAACTCTTGCAGTTGCCATGGGTTTTCAAATGATGCTAGTGGGAGGAAGAACAAAGCAGCACATAAGGTATTTGTATTTACAGATGCGTTGTCCCACTTGAAACACTGACCTCAGTTCCCCCAGTTTCACATTTAATACCTGATGACTTACACTGACTGACTCTCTAGAGTTCTGCTACTCACCTCTCACCAGCACCCGTTTTACAAAGCACCTCTAGAAAGTAGCGTGCAGGTTATCCATTACTTTGGGCACAGTTTTTCTCATATAAGCAGAACCATCTATGTTGCAGTGTGAGCGATTCAGCTGAACTACTGCTGTGGGTATAGAAAATATTGCCATGCTGGAACAGCCAGGGAGCCTTGGCTGGGTCTGAGGTGACCAGGGGGGCATCAGGACAGAGCTGTGACTGCCTGAAAATACCACTGACATTATTTTCATTTGTTACAGTGATTTTTGAAAGGATAACATCAGAAGATAGAGGCAAATAAAATAGAAAAAAACCTCAGATAGCCCAGTTCTGCAGTGTCTCTTTTGTCACTCTCCTATAGAGCAAACTGGTATTTATATGCCTGCCTCCCCCATGATGATGAGTACTGCATCCTTCCCAAAGCTCAGGACTGACATCCAAGGGATACACACATACCTTGCAGGAGCCAGGCTCTGGCTGTGTTTTCTGTGTGGCTGTAATTTGGGAGGATGGTGAAATCAGGTTCCTGCAGGACCCATGTAGGTGCATTGAAACCCATCCCAATTCCAGGGGAATCAGCTGAGCATTGCTTTTGGAGCGCAACACCCAAGTGCTGGGTTCGTAGTTTGATGCCAAAAGCACAGAAGAAGCAGGCAGCCCTGGGAAGCCTCGTGCCTGCTTGCAAACAAACCTGCTCCAATTAGGATGAGGTGCATCCCATCAAAGAGAGCCTTTGCTCAGCTGTAGTAGATGGAATTTATCCAATCTCAGTTTAAATATTTATCCTGGTAAAATTGTCTGCACTGAAAGTATCTATTCTAGTCATTATCAGTTATGATGTTGACTAGACAAACACCGATTTCTTGGATCACCAGGTCATGGCCAGCATGGAATATCTTAAGCAACTAAAAACACTTGGAAAACTGGAAGTTACCCATTGCATCCACCCACAAATCCGTGACTGATCTGCAAAAGCCTTCCAGCTTCCTAAAAGTTTAACCACATGTGGGGGCCGGTACTCGGTCACTCAGCCCGTGGGAAGCAGGGATCTGCAGCACCTCACAGAGCCTGTCCCGTCTGCAGGAACTTGGCTACCGCCAATGGCAAAGGATGGCTTAGGAATAAGAACTCCCAAATGAAAAATAAAAGGTTCTTTTTTTCTTTTTTTAATAAAAATAGTGAGATAAACTGCTAAGAAACAGCACGAGAAAGCAGGTTGGGTCATTTTTACAGCTGTACAGACCATTTAGCAAGGCAAGCACGTTTCTTACTGGTATCGCTGGAGCTAAAGCAGGTAAATTAGGGGAACCAATGTTGCCTGGTTTTTAGCAAAGCCTCATGAAAGTAAAAGTGTGACTTTGTGAAATTTTAACAGCTTTTGGTATTTCTTGTTCTGCTCTTAATTTGCCATCTGTTATGGGTGAAAATAAAACCAAAACTCTGATACAAATTTTGATTCTTAAACCTGCACTTACCCCCTATATAGTACTTACACTATTTATGTTTGTAAATACAGGATTCTTCTATCTTACTACCAAATTGTGGCTGGTCCCAGTTCAGCGTTATTTTCAGATCTCTGTCAGCCATCAGGTAATGAATTCGGCTTTAGGTAGGGACAGAGCATCAATCAAATAAAAAATAAAACCTCTGCCCCAATTTACTGTGAGTTATATTGTGCCCTTGGGAGCTAAATATTTGCAGGAACAACAAGAATATCCACAGGTTATGAAAAACCCAACAGGACTCTTGGGAGGAATTTAAGATCTCATGTTTTGGGGCCTGTAGAGCTGTAACTCTCTGGAGAGGATCTGCATTCTCCACAGGACGGAGCCAGGAGCATCCCTGCCCCTTCCCTCAGGCTGGAAGATGCGATCCCAGGTGGGTCTCCCAAGTCGTCCAGGGCTGAGGTCCAAGGCAGGAGAAGCATCCTGCAGGGCTCCCAGGAGTGTTTCATCACATGCAGCACTCTAAGATGTATCCTCTCAGTTCCTCAGCATGGATCCATCTCACCACAGGGGACATGTGTGACCCCTACATTCCCTGTTCCTTCCCACCATGCTGGTGCCGCCCTGCACTACCACTTCCTGGAGATCTCCAGAAGCAGGAACATGGACAGGGGGGTTTTGGGGCACCCCTACCTCAGGCTTCACTTTCTCATTCCCACAGGGTAAGAGCATATCCATCTTTCATCCTGTCTTTCTCTTACCTTGGCAGCAGACACTTGACTTTACATCCCCACCCTGATAACCAAGTCACTTGGGTGAACAAGGCAGTTTCATGTCATTAAGTAGGACCCATAAAAGCCAAGGGAACTTGAGAATATGCTTAAGCACTTGGCCGAATACGGCTCCTGTGCTGACTCAACGTCCTGACTAGTCCCTTTGAAATTAGTGGAAAGGCTCCAGTGGGCTGAGCAGGAGCTCGCTGAGGCTTTGAGCTAACTATAGGCAAGCTGGAAAGTCTGAGGAAAACATATTTGTAGAAGTGTATATGTCTATGTTCCCTCTTCAGAGTGCAAATATGAAGAAGGTGACTGTACAGTTTGCTCCTAACCTACAACCATGACATAAATATTACCAAAAGGTACCACCTTGCTGTGGATCATCTCAGACCCTCTACGCTCTCAGATCCTCCACCCTCCCAACAATACGACACATTTGCCCACATAAAAAGCTAAATACCTAGACACACCGCTCCTGTACCATGCAGTTTTTCATAGTCAATAACAAGCAAGCCCTTGGGTATGAAGAAACGAAAGGCTTGCTTTACATATCAATGCTTAGAAATATATAATTCCACTAAAGGCAATGGTTAATTGTTGGGTGCCAGTTAGAATGATTACATCTGCCATCTCTCAAAGAAGCCGGAATGCTGTCACTCACTTTGAAATGGCTTGCTGCATTCATCAGTCTAGATGGCACAGAGAAGTTGTAACCATACAAGCCATATGGAGGATGTAAAGAACAATTAAGTGCTTCCCGAGCAATGGGACTTGATGGGAAAATGTTTCCAGATGCATGTAATCCATACAGCATTTGACTAGCAGAACTGGGTACTTGTAGACATTGCCCATTTAAGTCTTCAGCCTTAGCGTTTTTCAGATTGGTTATGCCGAGGGAAGATAGTTTTGGCACATCCACCATGAAGTGGGGTACAAGATGTGGGTTGGCACCTCCCAGTTTTTCATGGCTTGGGAAGATGAGAGACTGTTGTCTTAAGAAGCTTGTAGGACAAATCTTGTAGTAGAGGGGCACATTGAGGTTGTGTAGATAGGTCTCGGGGCATGACACACCAATGTTGCTTCCTGACAAGTGAAAGGCAGGAGGAGAGCACGATGGAGAGAGCAGGGGGTTGAGAGGAGAGGGCGTCCCACCACTGGAGGTCACCGGCGAAGAGCTGGAGCTCCCACCTGAAAACAAAAGCAGAAGTTGTCCAGGCTGGGCTGGCTGATGTTCACAGCCAAGGGATGCTTGGAGGACCCCGGCTCCCATGTCAAGTCTCCCTACTGGTGGTGTCCATCCAAGTGCAAATCCGCTTCAAAAATCAGCTCCTGAAAAATAGGAAGAGCTCTCCGTATATTATTTGTTGTTACTTGTCTGAGAGCAATATTCCTATATGCCTAATCGCATTCGTTTGACTGGGACAGCTGTGAAATAGAGCTCCACATATGCAGTACCTTCTGGGTCTATGCTTCACTGTATGACCAATAACTCTCTCCTGTTACACACGCTCTGTCACTATTTTAAGTTCCCTATATTTTGTGCAAATTACTGACAGTTTTTTGCCCCTGTACATAAGAACAAAAAAATGTATTCAGCCTGATGGAGATTTTTTTGTACCTTCCTGCTCACAGGAATTGACTAATTTTACTTGGCTTCCCATGCAATTTGAAACACATCCTTGAATACTGTCAGTGTCTCCAGAAGCCTTAAATGCACATGTCATTTTAACATTCTCTTTTCTGAAATGAATCAATGAACACTTTCATAGTTTGGTGGAAAAGTGATGCAGGCTCTCTTCACATGTGTGTGCACTGCCGAGGCGGCTGGTGTGTAACATTAGTGCTCAGCACCAGCTTATCCTCCTCCAGAGCACCAGCCAGAGCCAAAACCATGAGGTGGCGGCTGCTCTGGAGTGGGACTGGTGCTCTGGAGCTGCCGGCCCTGGTGCTAAACAGATGGTGGTTTCTCCTAATGCCTTTAAGAGTTGCACGTCTCTGCTGCACATTCATTACCGCATTCTTCCGAAGGGTTTTTCCCCCACCAAAGTATTTCTTACCAAAAGAATGGTATTTTGGTATTTTCTTACCAAAGTCACCGGGAAAGGAATGAAGGGAATATGAATCTATTGTTGCTATGTGTTTTTCTCTATTTACATTTCATTCCAAGCAATACACTCTCTGGATGTGATGTGATCTGATCTGATCAGACTTTATATGCGATCAGAGGCACAGAACCAACTGTATAGCACAGCTGTATCTGCTTGTGTAGCAAGCCTCAAAAAAATACAGAGTTTGGATGTGCTGCAAATGGATTCTGTGAACTCCCAGCAAGCAGAATATCTTACAGGTTGGGTCACATATGGGCAGCACCTAGTTGGGATGATGTGGGAATATTTAAGGACTCAGAGGTCTCACCCTTCCCTGTTGATGCCAGCAGGTATATTAGCACTGACTGATACAGGGCAGGGATCCTGTTCTCTCCTGATGTTCACATCCCGATGTCCTCCCAGGACTCAGGGACTTCTGCTCATGTAAAATGGTGTGATTGCTTGTGAATGCAAGGCAGCGAATGAATCCCTGTGCTGCAGCAGAGCAAAGTACTAGCATTTGCTTCAAGGTATCCTAAGCAATAGTATCACACGATTCCCAGTACAAGTTTGGGAATGGGGATCACAGCAACTCAAAGAGCAGATGCTTTCTGACATTTCTATTAGGCTTAAAAATCCTAATTTTATTGCCAGTTTCTTTCTTCAGTGTATTGTTCATGCTTTCTTTTAATTTACCTGCTGTCTTTAGGGCTTCGGGATGCCTATTTTTCTGCTTTTCTTTGTAAATACAGTGGAATTGGAGACTTTGTTCTATTTACATCGGTCAGGAAATTGACCCCAAAGAAAAATACCAATTTCATTAAGACTAGCAAAAAATAAATACAAAAAAGAAAAAACTCAGGAAGCTTCAATCTCTTAGCATCGGCACAGTGAGCGCTGCTGCTGCTGTTCTCTCATTCCTCACTGCAGCCCATCTGCCAGCTCCTTTCCCCCGCCAGGCAGGTTCAAAACTGCTTTTTGCATAAGGTCTTTCCTAAATATACGTATATTTGTTAAGAGTAATCCAGTTCTCTTTACAACCCTTAAACCTCTTCATTTTTCCTCACCCTGATTTTTTGTCTCTACGTTTTATGCCTGTGCAGCTTGATTTTGTCCTGTGATTTTTGCAGTATTTCCCTGCAGAGCCAGGAACGGTTAGGTGTGCTCCAATACTTTGAAGGGTTCCTGACATAAATGAGTTAAACTGGGGACTTTAAGTCCAAACCGGAGCACTCCGGTCTGCCAATGCTCTGCTCCTTTTTTCCCCATGGCACTACGAATAACCAGTTTTCAATTCATACTTCCAAAAAGTGGTTTCCCGGACAGAGGCTGTAAGGGACCGATGGGCGCTCCTTAGGCAGAAAGGGGTCGTTTTCCCTGGAAAACTTTTCCCTCTTCACTGCATTTCTACAGCAGTGACAGAATGTGGGGCTGCTGCACCCTAAAAACCAGATAGTTTTATTTTCTGGTGTATAAGCCTTCTCTCGCCCAGGAGCAGCGGCTGCAGAAGCCGCCGCCGTCGCTTGTATCATGGTTTTAACTGTTCTCAAAAGGGTTGGAAACAATTAATGTAACAGGATCGAAGCCGTAACAACCCGGTTCGAAATTCGCCTCTTGCAGACCCAGATAATTTTTTCTGTGCACCTAAATCTGATTTCTGCCGGGGATGAAGCCGGACCGAGCCGCTGCCCTTCTCTCCCCGACGCTCCCCAAACCGATTTGAACTGGTGTTTGGGCCGAAAACGCTTGGAACTGCCTTCCCAAAGCGTTTCGGTGACCACCGGTTCGTTTTCCTGACGCATCTCGTTACCTTACCCTTTGAAGACCCCTCGACGTGCCCCCGCGGAGGCTCCGGCAGCGCGCCAGCGGGAAGAGGCGGGGTACGAAAAGGCGGCAAACGGGACTTACCCTGGCTGTCTGCGCCGAAAGCCTTGAAGTCCAGGGCGAGGGGGGGCCGCCACGGGTAGGTCTCCAGAAGCCCATCCAGGACTCCCCTGCGAGGCGAGACCTGGCTGAGCGCCGCTGCGGGGCCAGCGGGCGCACAGGGGCAGGCGGCGGGACGGCCCCGGCCCTTACCTGTTCCTGCCGGGGTCCCGAAAACCTTTGGCGAAGGGATTCCTGTCGATCTTCAGCTTCGTGATCTGGGGGGGTGGAAGCGAGAGGGGCTCTTGAGGCTCCGGGCGGGCAGGGACCGGCCGCTGTCGGGGCTCTCCGGCCCCCGGCCCCGGTACCCCCGGGGATCTCCGCACCCCCACCGGCGCCCGGTACCTGCTGGTTCTGGTAGGCCGTCACGGTGGTGAACTCTGTTTCCTGGAAGGAGAAGGTCTGCACCCCCTCGGCAGGCAGCGACTGGATCTGCGCCAGGTCGAAGCGCGAGTCCTGGGCTATAATGTGGACTCGGGGCTTGTACTTGTGCATGGACTGCAGGATGATCTGTGCGGGGAGAGGCCGGCTGAGCCCCGGGAGGGACAGGGCAGCAGAAAACCCCACGCAAGATGCGCGGGGACTCAGTCCGAGTCCCCAGCCACGGGGCAGGAGGAGTTGCTCTGGGGGGATGCTCGGTTCCTCCCGGGGCTGCCCCACACCTACGTGCCCCTTGTCGTCCATCTCGTTGTTGGTGAGCTTCACCCGGTCGAAGCTGATGATCTGCCTCATCCAGGTCTCCCCCGAGCAGGGGGAGTCGGGGTGGATGTAAAGCCGAGGGGTGATGCAGGAGTGGTCCGTGTTTCCTGCCACCATCCACTGCGAGCTGTGATAGACGTACCTGGCCCGGCCGGCTGCGGTCAGACGGCATCGAGCCCTTCTCGGCCTGCACCTATAGCATCTATAGGCGCAGGGAGACCGGCAGCACCCCCCATCCGCCTCTGCAGCCCCCAGTTCACATACGCGCACAGAACGGGAGGGATCCCGCGCCGGTGTCGGGGTGTGAGGCTGCTCCTCAGAACCCCCGTACCTGTATCTTTTGGAGTCCACAGGAACGACATCGATGGCGATGTAGTACTGCCTGAGCGGCTCCAGCCCCTTCACTTTCACCCTGACCGAGGGGAACATCCTCCTGCGGGCAGAGGGAAAGGTCCTGAGCAAGAGCTGCCGGTTGAACGGCGAAAAGGGGTTGAAAAACTAAAACGGACATGGGGTGGAAGAAAAAGTTTAAACTCAACAGAAAAAAAACAGTGAAAGAAAACCGGAAAGAAGACCTCAACAACAGCAAAAATTTTTGAAAAGGAAAGAAAAAAGGAAAGGAAAAAAAAAAAAGGAAAGTAAGACAAGGAAAGAAAGAAGAGGAGGAAGAAGGAGAAAGAGAAAACACAACGAAAAGGAAAGAAAAACCCGAGGGCAGCGGCGGAGGAGCGGCCGGGGCGGCGGGGCCGGTACCTGCCGGCCTTGGTGATGATCATCTCGGTGCCGATCTCGTGGAACCTCCGCCAGAGCTCGGAGCCCTGCAGCTCCACCTGCACCCCGGCGCCCACCTCCCGGCTCTCGGCACCGGCCTTGGGCCGCTTTTCTGCGGAGGAGACAAACGGGAGGGACGGCTAAGGGGGCTGCCGGAGTGGAGGAGGCCTCTCCCCGCCGCCGTCCCTGCCCCGAGGGTCCGCTCCGGGCGGCCCCGCCGCTACCGACCCGCCTCCGGGGCTCTGCGGCTCTGCCGGCGGCCGGCCCCGGGCTCCTCATCGCGACCATCCGGCATCTTCCTCTTGGCCGAGCGTCCCACCAAGGCTTCCACCGAGAAGGCGTGAGCCCGGGAGCTGAGCGCCATCCCCCCTGGGCCGGGAGTCCCCCCGGGCTGCCGCGGGGCTCAGGCGGGCGGCGGGGCTGCGGGCGGCGGCGGCTCCATCCCGGCCGGTACCCGGCGAGCCTCTCCCGGCTGCCGCACGGCTCCCGTCGGGGGGCAGCGGCCACGGCGGGATCCTCTTGCATCCAACTGAGTCAATAGACGGCTGCAGCCTCCGCTGTTTGTTTTGGAAAGTGGAGGGAGCGTAAGAGACATTGAGTGACATTTCATGGGAGTGCGGGGGGGCGGGTGGAGAGGGAGGGGAGGTGGGGGAGGAAGAGGAGCCAGCCTCGTCTAGGATCAATAAAAGAGTTACTGTTCTCCATTAAATTGTAAAACTCAAAGAAATTTGACATAATTGCACACTAGGGGCCACTTTTCCAACAAAGTGCAAATAACGTTTAACCAGAACCAGCGCAAAAAGAAAGGGAAAAAAAGAAAAGAAAGGGAAAAAAAGAAAAGAAAGGGAAAAAAATAAAAGAAAGGGAAAAAAATTAAGAAAGGAAAAAAAAAAGAAAACAAGAAAAAAGAAAGAAAAGAGAAAAGAAAAAGGGAAAAAAGGAAAAAGAGGGGAGGGAAGAAAATGGGAAGAAAGTGGAATGAAGGCGAGGGGAGCCCCGGCTGGGCTGTCCCGAAAAGCCGGTCACACGCGGCCCCTCCGGTGTCCCCGGCACGACAGAGCGCGGTGTCACCCCCGGGCTCTGTGACAGCGCCGGACGCGGTTTCTGCCTGATGCCCTGGTTTTTGCTCGGGTTTATGTTTGTTTGTTCGTTTGTTTGTTGGGTTCCTTGTGTGTGTATTTGTTTTTTGAGACCGCTCTGGCATCCCTCTCCGCCATCACCCCCGGGTTGTTTCCACAGCTTCGCTACAAAGCGCGGCCCCGCGGAGGCAGCTGCGCTGCATTAGGGGCAAAAATCCCAGTTTTCCACTCAGGCAGTTCCTGGGAGACCGGGAAGTGGGACGCGAAGGAGAGAGGGAAGTCGGGGAGATGCGGCCAGACCCGCAGGTGCACAGGGAAAGGGCTGCGCTGGATTTGCGTGGCGATTTTCGGGCCCCCCACCAGGAACCGCCTGCCCTATGAAGGCTGAAACGCATCCCCTGATTTATTTTCCATCCGGGCACTCTCCCCAGAGCAGGCAGCAAGGGGGATTACGGGACTCAGTCTTATTTTGGGGGAGTTGGAGGAGTGGTGGTGCTCATGCTAGGCAGGGTGAGTGTCTACATCCCAAACCCCCTGCGCACCCCCTGCCCTGCTGCCTTTCCCTGCGCCAGTGAGGTCAGCTAGGATAGATGAGCCTTAACGGGAAAAAAATGTGGAAAGGGATAAAATTCACGGGCCAGCTAAGAAAGCAGGTTCAGCGGGTGCGGTAGCAGCCATAGGACAGGATAGGGGGCTCAGTGCACCGTGCCCCACTTCCAGGTCCTCCCAAATCTCAGGGGAGCACTGTTTCAGTCAGATGTTCAACCTCACAAGATTTCTTGTCATATTTGTTAGGGTCTGTGTCCTGGTGCACACATTTCTTCCAAGCCTTGGGCTGGCAGCAGCGTGGAAACTGCACTATGTGGAGACAGCCAAAACCAAATGTCAGGCAGTCACTATCTGGCAGAACTTCTGGCAAATGTGCACTTTAAATACCCCAGGCTCATGCCCTCAAATTGTCCTCAGATCCCTATTCCAAGAATGCTCCTTACTCAGCTTATGGTGGGCTTTGCACACTGATACTCATTTATATGCTTATACACATAAATATGTTTATAACCATTTATACTTTAACACACATACACCAAACTCGTGGCATATCTCACGGGATCTGGAGTTCGTCTAGGGAAAACGGTTTGGAGGAAGTGAAGGGGTGCAGATACAGGTGATGAAATCCAGAGCTCCATGTCCAGTCTGGAGCACATGGTTGGAAGATACTCACTTCTCCAGGTGCTGTCTTGCATCCCTGTCTGTAAATGGGCTTTCAAAGATCCTGTTGAACTTATGGCATTTAGAACAGCAGTTGGGACAGATGTACATGAGCAGCAAAATAAGTATATGGAAGGGTGTTTTTTGAATTTGCTTCCCCAGGTTTTTGTGGAGTTACCCAGATGAGGAGCTAGCCCGGACCCTGGGAAGGGAGATGGTACTTCTTAGTATGGAGATGGCACTTCTTAGTATGGAGATGGCACTTCTTAGTATGGCCTTCAGAGAGGCTGATGCTTATTAACTTTAAATTTTATTGATCATGATGGTACTCCCCATGGTACTTCAATGTACTTCAAAGCCAGGTTGGACAGGGCTTGGAGCAATCTTGTCTAGAAGAAGGTGTCCCCATCTATGGCAGAGGGTTGGAGGTGGATGAGGTTTAAGATCCCCTCCAACCCAAACCAGTCTGTGATTTCATGACTCTCCTCCTGCGCAAAGAGTCTCAAAATCTGAGGACCAGCTATATTGTGTCATGTGGTTTTGCCTCCGCATTACTCCACCCTTCTACTGATGTTCATCAGATTCAGCCCCACAAAGCCTCAAACTCTGCTAACGTGTTTTTCCTTTGCACGAGGCATGTCCAGGTGCTCCTGCCCAAGGCTCCTGCGGAACAGGTGCATGACTGCATCAGGAAGCTCTTCTGGGACATTAACCCACAGCCATCCCTGTCCATTGGCACCAGCAATAGATGGAGAACAGGGCAGTGGAGGAGCTTTGGGAGGTTCAGCAGGCTCCGAGCAGGATCAGCTCCACCTGGGCAGATCTTTTGCTCTTCTTACAAAGAGAAATGAAACGAATTTTATAAACGTGGCCATAATTATAAGAGCATAAGCTCGTGATTTAAAAGCCAGGTGAACGGCAGGTCCCTCCCAGTGCCTGGCAGGGACCGACGCTGCGCTCCTCAGCTCTGATAGAAGCCAGCTGAGGGCACAGAGTGTGAACCTTTATCTCTGCTGACATGACATATTATTAAAAAGTATTTTGAGTAATCTTTTGTTTCCTTAGCATTGCAACACATTTCAAGAACTTGGCCAGGGATCAACCAACCCTTTTTAATTTCCTACAATGAAAAATAAAACAAAAATAAAGCCCAATTGAGATGATATAATCAGGAACATTTTGAGGGTTTAGGTCAAATTAATATGTCAGAGAAGGGTTTTCAGGGGACTTGGAGAGCTTTAATCTGTCAAAGACTGACTCAGACCCTTCTTGGGCTTTGTAATCTTATTGTCTTTACCAAATTATGCGATGGTATGTCATGATTACCGTCATCAGAAAATCGTGCAAATAATCATTTGGCATAAAGTTCAGAATAACTAACTTAATTTTCAAGCAAGTGTTATACAATATGCCAGAAATGTTTGCTTAACTTGAAAATGATCTCTTAATACTGCCCATTAATCTGTTAGAGCACACAGGTAAACTCCAAACACAGGCTTTCCTGACTGCTTTAGGGGCAGACTTTGGGAGATTCAATTGTGTCCAAGCTGGGCTTGATTTTGCCAAGATTTACTTTGCATTTACCAGAAGAAAACAAAACAAAACACCCCAAAGCAAACCAAACCTGACTTGTGGCTTAGGGGTAACATTTTAATATTACCCATACTCTGTTATGCAGCTAATACTTTTCTCTTTTATCTTCACCTGAATGCCATGGATTTAGATATAAATAGATATAAAACTGCAATTCTAAATGTGGTGCTAGGACATTTGCAGTTCTAAATGACAAACTCAAAGGATTGTTTGCTCCCTGCATCGCAAATCCTTCGTAAGATAATATTTTTGATTTGTTTTTTTGCATATGGAAAGAAAAAAAGGTTTCCAAACCTGCAGTTCCTCCCCAGAGCGATGCAGCACTGCATCCTCGTGTACCATTAAGCAAGCCCTCACTCCCACAGCGCAGCTCCGTGACTGCTTCGCCAGCATGACGCTGTAGCTACACATGGGTGTGGGCGCATCTCTTTTCCCCCCTGGGTGTATGTAAGGTGGGATGCACTCTAAGCAATCTTTTCTGGTGGTGTAACTCCTCTTCTCTCACAGACACACAGCCGGAGCCAGCAAAGCAGCTAACCCCAGGCCAGTCCCTTGTCTCCATCCTCTCTCCTCTCCCCGGCCTCGCTGGTGTGACCACATTTGCTCTCACATCTTCCCTCTCAGAATCTTCCCTCTCCTGTTAAGATGCATTTTAGGATTGATTTAACCATGTTTGCACATCTACTAGATTTTTATTCCACTTCTTACAATCCAGTTTGCGTTTTTCTTTCCAGTTTCCCAATGTAATTATTATTTGTAAGTAAATTAACTACATTTTTGTTTTTTATCAGGTCTCAACCTATGTGCTTGTCATGCTGTAAATAGAAGTAAACGTGCTGCCTCAAATCTAATAGGGATAAATCTGGCACTGAAGAAATGCAAGCCAATACCTAACATTCCAATGTGCAAATACTATAATCTTTGTGGGAGAAAAAAGTAAACTTATGGATGACACAGTGTGCCACAAACAGCTGCCACTATCACTGCAGGAAAGGGTGGGAGATTTGCTAGGGGAGTATGTTAAAGTGATAATAAAAGTTTCCAAATTCTCTGGCTAATACACAGGCTGCAGCTGGAGTGGATGTGAGCTTCAGCTGAATTTGTGGGCTGAAATAATGCCGCTTTGGGTTCTACGGAAACTGAAATTTGCAATATTCAACTTAATTTTTGCAAATTGAACTGCCACTTCATATGTGTCATTAACTAATTGCTTATTAACAGATTAACAAATATTTCTTTTCCCTAAAAACCAACCTTTTAAACAGAAACTCCTGAAGACGAAGTAAATCTTGGCAGAAAACACCCCTAGTAGCTTAGAGCAGCTCTTAGGAGATTGTTTTTCCTTACTTTCTCAAATGCGCAGTCCCACAGCAAAGCTTTAATTTCATTCTCCATCCTATTTTGCCCATAATGAACTTTGAAAAACCTCTGCTCTTGTATCAGAGCACAGTGATAGTGTGGGCTCTCCATTCCCTGTCACACTGCCATACCTCTGGGGCAATCCTGCAATGTCCAGAGCAGGAATTGATGGCAAGGTTCAGCCTGTCCTTGACCTCAGGAGCATCCTGAATTAATTTCATGGCAAAAATGACAGGTCAGGGAAAGAAACGGCCATCTTGTGGTGGTGGACAGCCAGAACTGAAGTTTCTTGGTTGGTTGACCTCCTAAGGAGGCTCTTCACCACCATGTGCACTGCATTAGTTAAAAAGATATTAAAATAAGTCTCTGTTATGTTATTTTATACATAAGCCTCCCCAAAAGGCTGCACAGGGAATAGGATTAAACTTTAAGGAAATGATTCAGTGAAGTGAAAACAATATATACAGCATTTGTGGAGAGTTAAATCAAATTAGAGGACTCATATCACTTCATGATGCGAGAAGGATCGGTGGTGCTCCACACCACAGCCAGGGAAGTTCAAGAAGGGTCAGTAATGTCCAGTTGCTGGTGCAGTAAGAATGAGACCACGATGTACATCTCCATTACCAAGATATGACATGACACCACGGGAAGGTTCACCCAGCATCTAAGGCTGCAGTTGTGCGCCCTGTTGAGAGCTTTCCTGGAGATGCCAAGGGCTGTGTAACAGAGGCTTCTATCAGATATCTTACTGCAACCTCAAAATGTTTCCTGGGTAAGCAAGATTTCTTGGCTATGTGCTGCGAGGAACCTTTTTAGGGTCACCCTTCCTAGCCCAGGTCCTGGCTTTTGGCTGGTGGCTGTGTGTGAGACGTGAGAGTGAGGAGAAGCTGCTCCATCTCTTCTCCCACCACCACCAAGTGAGAAGCCCTGCTAAAGCAGTCAACCCACCAAGCAGCTTTCCCACCACCATCATGACTTCTCCAGAGCCAGGATCAAGACCTGGCCTCTTCCTCCTCTATGTGAAGGGAGAAATTCCTGCTGTGTTGAACTTTTCTCATAATACTTAAAGAAAATACTTAAAGAATGTGTAATAATAGGGGATTTAGAAAGAGCAAAATTAACCACATGGACAAAGTAGAAAACCTTTAGAACTGCACCAAAATGTATCCTGTCCTGCTTTACAGAGGGGAAGAGCTCTGGGGGAAGAGAGGGTGACCCCACATGAGCCCCATGAGCTGTGGGACCCCCAGTCCCCAGGGTCACCCCCTGCTTTTCTCACCAGTGGAGTATAGGGAGGAAAAAGCCAGAGTTCTCACTTTAGCTGCCAGGGAAACCACGCAAAAGTGAAATGAAAACAGTTATGGGGATGTGGGCACTGAGCTGTGTTACATTCCTGCGCAGGAGTGAGGCCAGACAGACCCAGGGATGCCTCTCCTGTCCTCCCTGGTCAGCACTGAGGCCATGGAGAATGCTGGGGTCTTGGGAAGCAAAGCCCACCTGAATGAGTGTTCATTGCTACAAGAGTCAATACTGCATGTCCTTTTACAGGCTGCAATAGCTGCCTCTCCCTGCAGCACCCCAGACCCATCTGCTTGTGTGTCAGCTGCCAGCTGTCTGCATCTTCCTTATGTCATTCCTTAAGCAAGTGATGCCCCAAAGGGAGGCAGCCCCGTGGCCAGGACAAGGATTCTCGGGAGCCCCATGGTCCAAGGTGATGCCTTTCACTGTGCAGTCAAGAGGCTGCTGCAGAGGCTGGCTTAAAAAGTCAGTCCTGTCAGGGACGGTCAGGTTTACGAGTGCAGAAATTGCAGGTTTCCAGGGTTCACTCTTCTACCTCACCAAATCCTGATGTCTGCAATAAACCTTGCTCCCTCCTTCACTAGGATTAGAAAAGGAGGGTCCAAACAAGATGTGATGATTTATCCACAGTTCCACTAGTTCTGGTGCAGAGTGCTTTTCCAGCTGTTTGGTTTTGACCTGTTTCTTCCCACCACCACCATCCCTGCACAAGCTGCACTTTGCTGGAGGAATCAGCCCCAAGATAGGTTGGAGACTTTTCCATCCTTCCCTGTCTACAGACACAGACTCTCGCCTTAAACTGAGTGACACCTGGGAGAGGTTGATGGGCTGCAGAGAAACTCAGCTTTGTTTTGCTAATCCATGCTCAGTTATTGCAGGTAATTACTGCTGTAAATGCAAATACAGAGGGATGAGAAAAATGCTTATAAGAGGTGATGCACTGAGGAGAGGGACGATAAGTCAAAAGGCTTGCAAAGAAGCTTTCACTCATCTCCAAAGTACCAATATGGTTTGGAGTTGTTAGCTTGGTTAGGAAACAACTTTTGGAATTAAACAGGAAAGAGGCAATCTTAATATCTCACTAGATCTGCCAATACAAATATCTGTCGGCAAATATGTAAAATAATAGCTTTAAAAACAAGAAAAAGAGTCACATGAAATTTTCTGAGGAGGGTGATGTCAACCCCCCGACCAAACCATATATTCTTTGTATTTGAAATTAAAACCGCATGAACTCTCCATGCAAAGCTGGGTGAAATTCTCCTTTTTCAAGTATCCCCTTAGGGATGGTGGATATTATTTTCTGGTTTTAATTTCAAAGTAATAAATAACTGTGATTGACTTGCCACCCAATAGCACCGAGTTGTGCAAAATAAGCAAATCCAATCTGTGCATGTTAATGTTCCTGTAGTTGCTCTATGAAGTCTATCCGTCAAAGAAGTCTATCTGTGGATAGTGTTGCCGGAGCAGAAGAAAATCAGTGTTAGCTGAACTGCTCAATGAGCTTCGGCTTCACAAGGAATTCTAACTCAGAGAAGAGGAAAATCTGTCTCCATGGTATTATCTCCCTTTCCAAAGCTTCCTCCTGGCTGCACTGGGTCACAGGCTGCAGGCTGTAAATTATACAGCCAAAAGCCAAATGATCTTTTTCAATAAGGGAAGGAGAAAACCGTGCAATGTTTTAACATATGAAACAGCTCAACCTATGGTTTTCTCTTGCTGCAAATGTGGACAGTTCTGTTGAGATCCAAACCATCAAAATTAGCGAATAATCATCTGGCTTGGTGGTGCAACACCTCCCGTGGCCATAAATTCAAATCCCAGCAACATTAGCAGGGGATTCGCTCTGAAAAGTCCTCGAGTAATGTAAAAACAAGGTGAGATGGAGAAGCCTTGTGGGAGAGCTGTGGCTCCAGATGGAGCTAGCTCCAGCCATGCTCCCTTTGGCTTTCAGAGAGAAATAGGACTCTTGGCTTGCCAGGAGCATCCCCTCCTTGACTCTCAGTGCCCCATCCCACCCCGAGCCCCAACCTGGGGTCTGCCACCCTCACCCAGCACAGTCCCTGTGGTGTTTCTCCATCAGCCCACTTGATCCCAGCTCCAAGACTCAGTGCACACTCTTGAAGTTCACCAGAGCCATCATGGACATGGACCAGTGCTTACCAGGTACCATATTCTACCTGAAGTCTCCAGGACCAAAGCAAGGTAAGTGTGGGAATGCTAGAGGAAAGATCTTCCTATCTGAGATGTAAAATCCTCCGCTCCGGCTGGGATTGCTCTGGTCTGCAAAGAGTTTTTCCATCCTTGGTTGGAGCCCACACTGCAGAATGGGAAAACTTGGAGGTGGAAAAAGGTTTTCTTTGTTATGAGCAATACATTCATCTTAGTTACTTGCCTTTCATTTTGTTTTTTTATTTAGATAAGCTGCAATTTAAAATTAGGGGTATAGCTATAGTATCCCTGAGAAGCCTTATCAGGAGGCAGAAGAGACACTGATAGAAGCCCTGGAATCCATCACTACTATACCTTTGGGCAGCATGGTCCTGGAACTCGAATCAGACCCTTGTTCTGAAGCATCCGCCTTAATACTCTGCCCTGCCAGTCTTGGCCAGAAGGCTGAGTTATGATTGTAGCTCACATGCACAAATATTTGCCTCTTCCGAACCCCCAAGACCTGGAATCAGCATCTGAGTCTGATTTTGGCTCTGCAGCAAGTTTTATCCATCGAAAAATTGTGTATTTTTTGCACATCTGGTTGCATTTGGGGGTGATATTACCTTTCAGTGCTGCTCAAGTCTGTCTGTGCCCATTAGTCACTGGAGTAAATAGCCACTCCATCTGCAGAAGTGCAGTGTGGGGAACCTGGTGGACATTTTAACTGGAAATATAATTGGTAATTCATTAGCTATTCATTAGCAATCCCGTGTTTGAAGGCTTAGGACTGAGCATGGCAGTAAGCCAAGCAACAGGGCAGGTTTTGCTTCTCCTATGGTAGGGCCATCGAAGGCAGAAGGTTGGATGGCTCCTACGCTGCCAGGAAAAGTAGTTTAGGGTGAAAAAAAAAACCCTTTAAAAAGTACAGATTTTCCCAGAACCCAAACCCTGCCCCATGCCACTGACCATGACTGGAGCTGAAACTTACCTTATATTTGTCAGAGCACCAAAGCCCCACAGAGGTTTCCCAGAGCTGATGACCTCAAGAGATGGTCATCACCTGGTGCAGCATGGCAGGAGCTGCAGCCCCTTGAGGATCACCTGTGGGATCCCATGCGTCTGGTCTGGACTTCACTCTTCCCTCCTCTTTCCCTTCCTCTTTATGGTAACACCAGCAGATCGCATGTGTAGAGGATGGAGAGTTTCTGTAAGCTGTTGAGAGATGGTCTATATTTTTTCCTGGATTCCTGCCTACGTTCATGCATTCACTGTCTTTTATCATCCCACATTCCATAAACTTAAAGCACTTCCGTACTGAACAGAATTAATACAGCTCACTGAAAAACATGCTAAAGCTCAGCACTGATGATACCAAATACTTCTGCTTCGCACATTCTCCAATTCTCAATCCTGACCTACCCCAGAAATGGCAAATTCAGTGAACCACTGAGGAGCCATGAAAGCTTTGGCTGCAGCGCTGCTTTGCTATTGAGGGCAGGGAAGGAATCAAGTCCTTTATTTAATGTACTTTCATGATGGGTTTTGTTAGCATCGCTCATATGGCACTCCCCAGCACTAGGACAGAGCAGAGCTGTAGGGTGGGAAGCCAGCGGGGGGCTGCATGCGTGCCACTACCATCCTCTGAACACCACACTGCGAGTGGTGCTCAAAGCAGAAGCATCCCACCTGGAGACAGGATCAGGAGATGCTGTCAGTGTTCTCTGCCTGATGCAGAGAGGCAGCAGATGGGAGCTCTCCTGCTCACCAGGTAGCTCTCATCAGGGCTGAATTAACTGGGGATGATGAATCCCAGTTGCCTCAGTGATGCTTTCTCCATCTGAAAGACCAGCCACAGCTTTGAGGCTGCTTGCAGACACACAGCCATTCCTACCATGGCATTGCCTGGCCGGTCTCAATGTGGTTTGTATTACCCTGTCTGGGCAGCTGGAGTTTGGAGGTAAGAGAACTACAAAATGTGTTATCCTCTAATTGTTATAATATGGGTTATAGCCATGAGATAAGGAACGTATCTATACTCCACTGAACTGTTGGGAATAAATATTTAAAAGACAACACTGAGATTTTTTCCTCATAATTTATATAAAGAATAAAATGAAAGTAGGAGGATTAGTAGCAAATTAGTACCATAAAAATCTTGTCTCCATGGCTGGCAAATCTAGATGAATGATAGACAAAGGGGTATCGGCTCTGTGGGTCTCTCACTGGGCTCAGCTGTGGAGCCACAGGGCTTATTGCTTGTTCTCGGGAAGGCCGCTGCCCTCCCAAACCAGCCTGCAAGTTTCTGCCAGTTACTGTAGGTGCGAACAAGCCCCAGTTTGAAAACTATCTCAGTTTCGTTACTGTCACAAAAATCAAGAACACGGTGAGAATAATTTCCAACCCAAAAAGAAAAACCTTAATTTATCAATGACTCCATTCAACAAATGATACTAAATACCTTCTACTACCGGGAAGCCTGCAAACCTCATGCTGGGATTGCACACACGCCAGAGCCGACGCTGCTGCAAGGAGCTCTTGGACAGTTTCTCTGTCATAAAGTTATGTGAAGCTTTAAATCCAAAGGAAGAAAGTTAAATCAAAACCCTACAATGCTTTCTGGCTTGGTCTCTGTGCCTGCAATTGCCTCTCAGATCACTGCAATCAAGTGTGATTGAAGGAAAGCGGTATCTTTTACTTTCAGCAGTTTGTTTCCCTTCTTGTGCATCTCGGCTTTTCCTCTGTGTCTGTCAGCCAGGTCCTTCTTCCCTCCCGCTGGAGGCTTAAAAGCAAGAAAGGAAAAATATGATTGTTATTTATATTAAAGGCAAAAGAAAGTGGGAATAAATCAAGGGGGATGTTAATGACTGCAATATTTTCGATTAAGATTTTGATGTGTATTAATTTTTTAAGTTAAAATAAATGGAATTGAATTAAGTCTGCCTGTGAGCCTCCTGCCTTATGTGATTTGAACAGTGGCACTCACATCTTATGAAAACAGAGTACGAAACAGTGATAGCCTCACTATTGAACATCACTTGTTCAATATTTGCCTTCATTGGTTCAGTTCTGGTTGCAGCTTGTGCCAGACCTGCACTGGTGCAACCCTTGCAACAGTCCAGCTCCAGAAAGATGCAGATGGCAAAGCCAATAACCAGTCCCAGTGATTATGTATCATTAAGGGAGGGGATTTCCCTTAACTCTGCAAGGAAAAGTCGTGCTTCTCATCACCCAGCCATCTCATTACCTGTCCGGAATAGTTCTGCAAATAATTCAGAGAAAAGGTTAAACCCAGCGAGTTGTCCCAATAACCTCACTACTGGGAAAAACCCTTTTTGCTCTCATGTTGAATTAGAAAACAGTTTTGCAAATGGCTGGTGGGTGGGGAGGGAAGTGAGTGTCATTCAGCATCAGCCCTTACACACACCCCCATCCTCTGGCAAAGGGCTACAGGCAGGGAAAGAAACAGGTCCGGGGCTCCAGCAGTGCGGGCGATGATGCTGGGGACAGTTTTCAGACTTCCTGAATGTTTTCTCTCTCTTAGAGTGTGAATCTCTGGCCACTGCAGAGCCCAACCCTGGCAGGGAGGTTTTGGAAGGATTTGGTAGGGGCAATTCAGGATATCCTGACTTTACAGCATGGGATGCACAAATTCACTGAAGTACCCACTGAATCCAGCATCTGTTTCCGAGGGCTGCTGAGCATGAGGAGATGGACTTGCTTAGGTTTAAGCAGCAAAAAGCATCAGAAAAAGTCATAAATCCAAGGCTCATCATGTAATACTTTGCGTCATATCATACTGCATTACATTTAACATATTTATAAACAGGCTCTTAAGACAACTTCTTGTCTTTGACTCCAACCAGGTAGAAACTTATCCTCTGAAATCCAGGAGATTACTCCAGAAACAAACCTAAATTATCCCTAATGTCCTGGTACCTTTGAAATCCATGGGAGCTCTGGCACTCGTTTCTGGGCAATCAGGATTTGAATCACATGAAGAAAGGTATCAAAGCCTGGCTCCTACGCAGAACACAAAACACAAATGATGCAGCAGTAATTTGTTTGAGGATGAAGTATTTCTTACCCCACTTGAAAAAAGCCCTACAGCCACAGAGGAGGAGGAAGAAAGCCTTTGCAATTAACCCCAGCTAAAACAGCCTGCTGCAAACGAAGAAGTATTTTAAATTCCATTTGGATCTTTTCTTTAAAAACCAGAAAAAGCGGATCAGTTTACACTTACAACGTTGGTATCAACCAGTACTTTAAATCAAATTAGAGCTGTATCAGGCTGTTTAACAATGTTTCTTTTTAATTACGTTTACTAGCCCCACATGCATTTTTTTTTAAAATAAATTAAACAAACTTAATTAAATTACATGACAGGGTTAGGTAAGACAGCAAAAAGCCCAGCAAGAACACAAGGACTGATAAATCCTGTTGGGTATACTCATATTTTGCACTTCTAAACCCTGCAGCCTTCCAGACAGCATGATGAAGATGGCATCCCCAGCACCCTCAGGGCCATGCACCCGCTGCGGTGCCCAGACCCCTCTCACAATAAGGCATTTACCTTTATATATGTTTTTAAATCCTGCTTTCACAGAGTTTAAACAGCTCAAAGAGCTCCTCATAAAGCTGAGCATCGCTGAATTTCCATTGATTTCCCTGCATTAGAGGCATAGGTAGTGCATCAGGCCTAGGTGGAGACCTGCCTAACCTAGGGACCCTCGTGCTGGCCAAGCCCCAGTGGTGGGAGACCCTGGGGGTCACTGGGACATCCCCACCTCCAGTCTCTGGCAGCAGTCATGGTACAAAGGGGAAGCTTGGGGTTTTCAACTGCCTTCCCTGAGAGCCAGAACCCAACCCTGCAGGGTTTCGGTTTTATTGGATTGAAGAAACCCCACCAAAATCAGGGGGTTTGTGGTGGTGGTCACTTTGCAGAAACTCCTTGTTTCCACAGAAAGCAAAGGCGCCTGTGCTCTGCAGCCACTACCAAGAAAAAGGCAATTTTACTGAGAAAACGTTAATAAGACAGTACAGGACGAAGGAAAAGGAAGTGAAACAGGGTGGGAGCAGCGGATTGCATGCGCAGACCTGGAGGGGTTTCTGGTTTTCTCAGTTTCTCTGAGTGCACACTTCAGAGAGATGCTCTGTGGGCTGGGATGAGCTCCCGGGAGGGCACTTGCAGCCAGGGCATCCAATTGCCTGCGTTTTTCTGCCGCAAATAGCACAAAGCGTATCCAGAGTCTATCTTTAAAAGGTAAAAAGGTTGCCACAATGATGGTAGCTGGGACTTACTGCAGCGGGGAAAGCCCCCGTTCTTGCACAGCCCTGCTCCAAGGAAGCACAAGATACTGCTGATAGCATCAGTCTGAATTGGCACCCTGAGGAGCCCACGGTCATGGTAAGATTACCAGGGATTTTTATGGGGACTAAAATTGAATAATCTCATTGAGGGAGAGCAAAGCAGCAAATCCCCCTGTCTCCAGCCCTGCAGGAAGCACAGTGATGGGAGCAGATGAGTGTAACGCTGCGCACGTCCATTGAAAAGCCTCACAGAGCTGTGGGGTCTGGATTGCCCCTAAGACAAATCTGACATCCCCATGAAGATGGACAGCCATCACCGTGCACAGAGAACAGCCTTTTGGTCCTCTCTGTAATTTCCCCTACTCCGAGGGCTCTGCATCTGGGGCTGCAAGGATGAAGTCAGCCCTGGAGCTGTTACGGGCTGGAAATGATTTCACCGAGCTGCAATGCAGATGGATTAATTCCAGTACTGTAAAGTCAACATGGTTGAACACTGGCTACATCACAGTCTTCATTACTGTGGTCTGGATCGGGTTTTGATGAAGTAATTTCCCTTGGGTTTAGCACTTAGAAAACATATAGGGCGTCCTTCTTGGATTTGCCTGGAGAGCGGTGCCCCCCTCCCATCCACCCCAAATTGGCCTTTATCAGTTGCACATGGACCTCTGTGATTCGAAGGAGTTTCAAACGAGGCCCATATGGTCTGTGGCACATGATGCCCAAACAGGCGGACACATGAAATGAGATGCAGTTTGTGTGCATACGATGGATGTTATTAATAACAAGCGATATAACACTTTGAGGCTGTATCTTCAAATGTGAGGAGACATGGGATGAGTGTGGATTAGCAATTCCTCCATCCTCCATAACTAAATCAACTCCCAAACAGCTCAGCATTGGGTTCTTGGATATGAGGACGCCAATGTTCATCATCCTGCTCAATTTACAGTGTCTGAGATTTGAAGAGAGCCCTTCATGCAGCATAGATGTTTATTTTGTCTTTTTTTTCCCCTTTTCTTTCTTAGCTATAAGCTGTAATTGAATACTTGTCATGTGCAATTTGCTTCCTTGGAAGTAGTTGTGCAAATGTGACCGAGTTTGCTTGGGCACCAGGCTCTGTTCCCACTGCTGCCATCTCTCTGAGATACACTCTTGTGTGAGTCACCCTGCAAAAAGAGCTCTGCCTCCCTTGTGTGACACCAGGGCCAGGGTGAAAGATGCTTTTAAGGGATAATAATGGGCTCTCACTGATGTGATACTAATTCATTCATTTCCAAAGACCTCTTCCTACCACAACTTGATGTTTAATATCAGTGCCCAGGTCCTGGTTTCCTAGAAGAGGGAAGAAAATGCTCATGATCAGGTGACACTAAACCTGCTCTATTGCAAATAGTAATGAATACATCAGTGAGTTTTACTTTGCATCTTGCAAGTCATAAAATCATAGAAGTGTTTGGGTTGGAAAGACCTTAAAGATTATCTGTTGCCACCCCTTTCTAAATCATATGTAGGGAAGGATGAGGTGTGTAATACATCGGTGAGGTCCATGCAAGGAGATAAGCTGCATCAGTTTAGCAAATCCTTTCCTCTCTTTCAACTTGCAGTAGAGGTTGCATCGAACCCACTGACATGCTCACCCTGCAGCTTTAGCCTGTAAGCCCTTCCGAATACACTTTACAGCATGATAAATATCTGTAATGAGCTGGCGACAATAAACAAAACTGTGGAAGCACAGAAAAAGCCGAAAGGCTGCTGTACAGCGCTGCACGCACGTCCATGCGCGATTACCTCTCCACAGGCAGCATCGCAGGGGCAGGAACTTGTGGGGAAGCTGCACCAAGGGTCCCCCAGCCGGTGGGTGTTGGCCAGGCCAGCTGGGGTAGAAACTTGGGTTTTTGGCAATAAAAATACAAAGCATATATGGTTAAACTGAAGCAAAAGCAGGCAATTTGTGCATGGTCAAAACCTGAGCAGTTTGAAAGACTCGATGTCAATCTTCTTGAATTATTTTCTTGCACAAATAACATATTGGAGAGGGGAGGGTGGGTGGCAGACAGGTAAGTGGGAAAAGTTCATTTGGGCTGAAATCAGTGTATTTTAATTCTTTCTAATCTTTTAAACCAGGACTTCAACCCTGCATATTACTCCACTAAATAAGCTTGATAAGAAGTACCTCACCGACTGCTCTCAGGGCTCTCCGTGCTGGTTGGTGTAGCTTTCTGCCACTGAGAGAGGGCATGGCAAGGCTTTTGTTACCTCTCTGTGCCCGGGTGAGGAGGGATGGATCCAGCTTCTAACCCATGTTCACAGTGCCATTGTTTCACACACACCAGGTCCCTTCCACGCTGCGCCTACTGCCTGCACTGCGGCTGATGCTCCGGTTTTGCTGTGGAGCTGAATTAAAATCCCTCTAAAATCGCAGGCTGCTGTTGCCATTTATTTGCTGCCTGTGAGCAGCCAAGGAACAAAAAGCTGTGCCGCGGTGCAGCTGCTGAAACGCCCGACGGCTGCAGCCACTAAAAAGCTGTCCCCAGGAAGCGCGTCCTTGCCGCAGGAGCTGCTTCTTTCATCTCTAACGAGAAGCAGAGGCAGAAGCTGCTCCGTGGGTCCGCACAGCCGCAGGTCAGGGAGCAGGATGTTTGTGAGTTCCCTCCGAAGAGCCTTGCTTCCAGTGGGTCTTTGCTGTGAGTTCAGTCCTTCCAACTCACCCGTCACCATCATGTTCAGGGGGGGAAATGGGAGCCGGGACCACCCGCTGCTGCATGGGACTGGTGACAGCCACGGTGTCACCAGCACCAGCTCCAGGTTGAAGGGATGCTAGCATGGGACTGGGGATGCTGACACTGGGGCTTAGGGATACTAACACTGGGGTTTGGGGGATGCTAGCTGAGGGGTCTGGGGGTGCTGGCACCAGGGTTTGGGGATGCTGACACAAGGTTGCTGCTGCTGCCAGCACCATGCACATTTTGGGACAGTCAAGGTTTTATCACACACCTCATAAAACGTAGCTGAGATCCAAGTCCCCTGTCTGCCATCTTGAGGCAAGACGGTGCTTTTCTTCAGCCACCAAAGCAAGAAGACAACTTCCCTGCAGCATCATGTACGTTTGCTGGGTCTGAAACTTGGTCTGCAGCCCCATTTTCTTGTGATGCTCATTGCTTGTGGAGTTTAACATGAGTGCTTCCCGGCATGGGAACTTGGGCAAGAGAATGGGGGCACAGAGCAGTGGATGGAAATAGCTCTGCTTTATTGTTTTCTGGTGAATCCTATTTTCTAGTGAATCCTAAAGGCAGCATGTGCGGTCGTCCTGTGCAGCTGAGAGGGAGCAGCACCGCAGACAGGTTAATTTTATGATTGGAAAAAAAGATTTCTTTCTCTCTGTTTTCTTTTGCGGGTGCTCTCTGGAGTGATAATGTGGAATTTCCTCTGAAACTCGAGCAGGGCAAAGGAAATTAATTTTCTCCTTTTTTTCCTCTATAGAAATTATTTCATACACCTCAAACAAAGTGCCTTACTAAGTAGTTCTGCAAGGTTTGTACTTAAACAAAATGACTCTCTGAGGTGCCATTGCCGTTGCTGGCATGGGGTCAGGATGTGCTGAGGAAGAGAAGCTCTTGCAGCAGCAGGCAGCAGGGACAGACCTTGGGCTGGGCTTGCTTCTTTGTACCTAAACGTTTTACTGGCAAATATAGAAAATTTATTAATGTTTCTGAAGTATGAATGTGAAATGTTTATATTTAAGAGCTAGGTTTATTTGACTCTGGGTATTACTTCTTGCTCTTTTATAAAGCAATCAATTATAATATACCTCTCTTAAATCATTTCTTTTAAGCCATGTAATAGAAAATCATAGGGAAAAGAAAATATTCCACATTTAATTTCCAAGGTGAGTGATTTAGTGCTTTCACGAGCAAAAGGAGGTGAGTGCATCAAGAGGACGGTTGCAATAGGAAAGCGGGTGAAAGCACAGTGCCGAGCGCAGTGCTGCTGCTCCCCGCTCTCAGATCACAGCTTCTGCTGAGCATTAATAAATACTGCAACACATTCTTTCACATTCTGCACTATTTACACTATTCGGTTCAAAGTAAGACAAAGCGAGGGAATGTGGGGTCAGTGGTTGAGGGCCTGATCTGGAACCAGCCCAGGAGGCTCAGATGAGGCTGGTAAAATGGATGGCTCATTTCTCCCCCTTTTCCTTGCTCCTTCCCTCAGTCAGAATTCAGTGAAATGTTCACTTTTCTTATCGCTTTTTTTGTTAAACTTCAGCAACCTTTATTGGGTTTTATGTTAAACTGCAGTATTTGGATTAAATGACTTGTTAATCACATTATATTCACAATAAGTTCATGGAGCATCAAATGATAAAAATGGTCGTAATTATCTCCCAGATTTTCCTAAAAATACATTCCTGTTGTCGGAGCTTTCTGGCCAATTCTTCTCTTTTTAATTAAAAATATTCCTTTTCCTTCCCCCAAACTTATTTCATGTCTTTTTCTTTCTGACTCTGGGTTTGCCAGTGTAAATTAGAATTTACGCCACTTCATTTAATCATTCAAACAAAAATGACCATGCAAACATCGTAGGATCAGGCTGGACTTTCTTTGCCTTTTCCTTTAAAGCTCTATTTTGCTTATTATTTTGCTGATTATTATTAAAGCTGATTATTGCAAAAGGCTGGAGGAGGTGAAGCAGCATCACTTTGGATTTATATTTGTCCCAGATCAGTCACCTATCCCACTACCAGTTTGAGGCTTGGTCGGAGGTGGCCACTGACAAGCAGACCCCATCACTTGTTCCTGGATTTTTAAATGTAATATTTTATTTTATTTTATTTCATTTTATTTATTTTATATTTTATATTTTAGAATTTATTTTATTTTAT